>WARS01002452.1:0-29235 GCA_008933995.1 Datnioides undecimradiatus | reverse complement strand
AGCACGGGAATTTGATTACAGTCTGTGCACGTTTTTAATTTTTTTATTTATTCATTCAGATTTAATGAAATGAGAATTTGGCGGTTTTAAGGCAATTATATTCTTACATTCCTTGGCTTAAATTGTGTTTGTTTTCACAGCATTATAATGTGAGTGCAGCCAAATTCACCTAAACACGAGAATTTGGTCAAAGTCCATGAATTCTTTTGCTTTTCATTAATTCATCCAAACTCAATGAATGAAGACGCGACAATGTTCTTTCATTTCCCTGTTAAATGATTCATCTTTTGTCCGCTCTATTTTTCTGTAACTTGAGGAATTAGTGTTTACTCATAGACCAAACGGGAATCATTGCAGCCGACATTAAACAGCTAAAGAGGTTAAGTATTCCGGGATGCCAAAATGTATTTCATGCATTTCATGTTTATCGGTGGCACTCATGGAGAAAATGATGGTGTCATTTTTACATGCACGTAAGAATATGTCTAAAGTTAGTTTGTGTGTGTTTTTAACCTGCGTATTGTGACAACAGTCAGAAAAAAGTCAATATTGCAAGTTAAATCTAAGTTTTTGGATTTGACCACGAATTTAATGTGAAATGTAACGGATTACATTTTTTTTTCTTTTGTAATTTTCTCAGGGATGTTAATTGCATTCCCGACTCCTGCAATTCACACGTAAAATGGACAACAATCTACTTTATTTGTGATGTGTAAATAGGCCAGTAGGCGTATAAATCCGGATATAATGTGAAATATGGTGAAACAGAAACAAATAAAAACCAAACAGAGAAAAACGTAAAATTCTGATTTTTTATTGTTGTGTGTGGGAGGAAACCGCAGTAAACCCAAACAACTACGAGGAGAAATTGCGGACTCGTGCGTGTCTTCTGATGGTCTTCTGAACTTGAATTTTCTTGTTTAAAGCAGTGTCATCCCTGTCTTTTTTCTTTTCTTTTCCAATATGGGGACATGTTAAAAGCCACTTTCACACATGTCATAAAAGTAGACAGTGCCAGTTTCATATGTCATATATGTCTGCCTTGTCCCTTACGCAACAAAAATATATTTCTCTGTGTGACGATATATTTCACGAGTATTCATATATTGGGAAATTTCCATAGTAATATATCATATTATATGTTATATAATAATATATTATATATGGAATTAATTATATATGGAATTAATATACTGTTATATGTATTGAAATATGTCCCATATTATATGAGATTATATATTGAAAGAGCCAATATAAATATATGTTAAATTATGACATGATATACCTCAATGTATAAGATAATATATTCAGATTTATATGTGATCATATATTGAATAAATAGATAGTTGCACTATGTAATATATTGTTATATATATTGAAATATGTCCCACATTATGAGATTATATATTGAAAGATTTATATGGGAACATATGTCTTAAATATGTTAAAAATATATTGATTTATATTAAATAATATATATAATTAACATGTTATATACTGTACACATGGTAAATATGAAATAATGTAATGTACAATGTGTCATATATTTCAAAATATATTGAATACTGTACATCAATATAGTTTACATTAACTGACTGAGGTTTATTTCAGTTCCATCATTTTGTCTTCCAATAGATGAAAACAACTATAAATGAACAAAAATACTTATAAAATATACAGAAATAAAACATTTCCAAAAGGACAACTGTCCACTGTAATAAAACAAAAACAGTCTTAATATAACAAAAGCATCACAATCCTTCAGTGGAAAAAACAGAACAGTCCTTTAGTGCAGTGTTATGGATGCCACAAACCGCAGACTTATCAAGGCCTGCTTTGATTGGCCAGCCTTGGCCAGTCCTTCAGTTGTCCATGGACTTTTTCTTCTCCTGGTGTCTTAACTCACAGATCCTTTTGTTTATGGCTGTTCGTATGTCTGGAATCTTCGTCCCTGGGTGTTGCTGAACAACTGCATCTGTAAAAGATAATAAAATAAGAAAGACATGCACAATGTTAGCCTATGATTGTTGCAAAAGGAAAGATGAGGTGGATTGCAATATTGGTAATATTTTTCTTGTATGCCTAGTCCTTGTTCCTCAGTGGGTTACCTAAAAATAGTTCAGTCTGAAATACGAATTGGCCTCTCAAGGAACCAAGGAAGGAGCTAGGAAGGTTCTCCATTGGGCTTTTAGTGCAAGGAGATTTTCTGATTGGATGACGTTGTCCGTTATTCCCTGATAATGGGACATCTATGACGTATATCTGGTAAAAAAGTTTAATCAATGCTCTTTAGAGTGGTAACTATAACAACAGCAAGCAGCCTTGTGGATCTACTTTCCCACAAAGCCTACGCCAGAGCTATAAACAAGCCATTGTATTTTTTTTAGATTACTGCTTAAAGAAAATAATTACATAAATATAAAAATAATTCTGGAAACCAGGTGATAAGCGGGGTCTTCGAGGTGTCCCGATATAAAGGAGTAATGGATTTGGCATAGGCAAACAGCACTTCGCCTTATTCGCCCACGCCTTGTCCATTATTCTCCTATATCAGTGGCCGTTAACCCTAACATATCTGATTTGTTTTCCAGGAAGTATTGTGGTCAGTGAGAGCAACTGTACTTTGCCGTAGCCTAGCGTGAATTGGTGCTGGTTCTGGGATTTTAAAGCTACTACGGGGGATTCATTTTCATGCTTATAAAATGTTTGATGTATTCTAACCACAGGTAGATAGAGAAATCGCTTTATATCTGAGGGAATATCAAAGCTGTTAAAGCTTTTTATTTGTCCATCAGTTTTGCTATTAGTTGTGTACATTTCAGTCCTAAAGTGTGTTATCATTTACAATAACTTTGCAAAATATATGAATCCGTTAAAAATAAATTTTCAAAGTCCTACCGAGTAAAGTTTTAAGCTTCTTGGGGTCCAGGTCAGGTTGGACTTCAGTAGGACACCAATGCTGAACAGGCCCAGCAGGAGAGTGCGGGCCATTCCTTTCGCTGTAGGTTGTGCTTTTGCAGTCTCCCAACAGTGGACAGACACTCTGGTGGAGTCATCATTCCCTAGCTGCACCTAATTAATTGTAAGAAGGAAAGACAAACAGGAATAAAATCAAAGAAAATCACCAGTGACAGAATGTTTTACATTTTTAATTAATCATTACAAAAAAAAAAAAATACTTACTGATGTTGGTTTGGGAGATGTGGGTTGAGGAGTTGATGGTTGAGAAACACTGGCCTCATATTCACTTTCACCTTCATAGCTTGAGCTCTCTGTGATCTTATCTGAAATGGGGGTCTTCACAGCTGCTAAGAGTGATGGACTTTCTGGAAAACAGACATATCTTTAAGAATAACACCAAAACTAGGGAGACAATCTAAAAGACTTAGATTTTAATCGTAAAGAGATAGCTGCCTTTAATTGCCATTTTGCACAGCCTGGTGTTCTCCTTATTTAAAGCCTTGACTTGGGTCTCAAGATCTTTACTGGCTGGGGAAGATCCTACACTCTGCTGGTCCCGCAGTCTTTTATTCTCTTCCCTGAGGGCCCTGATCTCCTCCTCAAGTGCCTCTGAAGCAGTCTCCACTGGGCTGAAGTTAGGATCTTCTTGGGAAAGAACCTCCAATTCAGACTTCCTTGCAGCTATGCCTTTGTAGTTTTTCTGTTGGGTAAAAATGATCAGATCATTTATGTATAACACAACAAACACAAGAGTTAGGAAAATTAAACCAAAATTGTTTAAATGAATCATTAGGTTTAATATGTTCCATAGCTATAATATGTTTCAATGCATAGTGGTAGTACTGCTATATTTTTTACTTTTTCCATTGTTTGTGAGCTCACAACCCAATTACAAAACTGATAGAAATGTAAAAATATACTATCAAAAATAGCTGTCATGAAAAGGACCCTATTACCTTTTTTGGAACGTGTTCTACACTTTCCTCCTGTGTGTCAAGGAAGAGTTTGTTGGGTACCCTCTTTCTCTTGCTTTTTGGTAGGTCCTCTTGCAAGAGTTTCTGTTCAGCAATCTTAAGTGTAGACTCCTTTTCTGTTAGTAAAAAAAACAGTAGCAATACAGAATTCATTAGACAACCGGCTAATGTTACATCAAATATTTTCTGACCAATTTTGTGCTGTACAGTTTTTTGTACTGTTTTTACAATCAGTTTAATCTGTTCATTTGAAACTTTTGCTTCCATGTATCGCGCGCATCTTTATGTGTGACAGTTAAGTACTCTTATTAACTGATAAATTTAAAAAAATCATAATCATGGGTCCCGCTCCATTAGCTAAAGCTAACATTAGCTAGCTAGTTCAAAGTTTAAATGAAGTGGGACTATCGGCAGTTAGTCATTTGAACTTCATTACAGCTAGTTAGCTAATGGTCGCTAACCTAACATAACAAAGAAGTTTATCAACTGTATCTGATAATAATATCTAATAGCTGGCTAGTCACATCAGTCCCGCTTCATTTGAATTTTTAGCAGCTAGCTAGCTTTGATAACGTTAACTAGCTCGTCACTGTCCCAAAGATAATAGCCTAGAGCAAATGTTACTTGGCCAATGATTCAAAAACCTCAACAGCATAATTGCGATCAAGATTAATGTTGCATGACAAAGTAAAACAAATAATAATAATAATAATAACAATAATAATAATAATAATAATAATGAACACTACTTGCCTGCCAACTGCAAAATGAGTGCTGGTTCAACCTGCCACCCATTAGAAGGTCTCTTTCCACCGATGCTGCGGCACTCGATAAGATACTCCTTGTTAGAATTTTCAGGATCAAAGTCTACGATCCAGTTTACGGGGACTATACTGAGAGCATCTTTATCCTTCCCTTTCGACCAGCTCACGAGTGCAAACTTCATTTTTTCTCTCCTCTTGCCGCTAAGGCACATACAGACTCAGACGGTTTCTCTAGCGGACGGTGGCTTCGTTCGCGCCTATTCTGCCCCTTAAAGTCGATTGCAGTTTAATGTGTCCATGGTAACAACTAGCTCGACCAATCTGAGAAGTTGTTTTTACCATAGAATTATGGGTTTTACACCGTAGGATTCTGGGTAGTGTTGCAAATAAAAACTGTTTTTAGGTTCTGTTGGTTAATTTAATACAACCTTTTAGCATCTGCATCATTGCTTTACAACGTGCTCGCTTTCAAAACATATGGGCTATGACTGTTGCAGTCTTTTTTGATGCTGTCGAGGGTTTCGTCCTTCCAGAAGAACGGAGGTATGGACAGAAGGAGAAGAAAATACACTGCCCCTGATTCAGAATATGAGATTCTATCAAGAACAAGAAGATACTGGAAAAGGAGGTTTGTGTTTTACTCCAACCTAGCCTATTTAAGTGACGTTATTAAACAGTTGTTCTGTATTTAGGCTACTGTTGTAGTTTCGTGGTTTGTGTGAGTTTTTACAAGCATGCGTGCTAGCTAAACGTAGCTAGCATTCTGTAGCACACTGGCTCGCAAACTTTATTTAAACAACAGGCAGTGGTGGTTTTTGCTATGAGCAATGAAGCAATCTGTTTAAGGGCGCACAGCACAAATAAAGAGAGATAGAGACGATAATAAGTATATAATAAGTATAAGCATAGCCGCTCCTTTCCACGTCAAGTTACGCCCTACTTTGTGCAGGTGGGGGGGGGGTACATAAACCTTTGGATCCCAGGCCACACACACCACTGTTTCCTAATAACTTTGATTTGCTTCATAAAGTTTATATAGATTCATGGTATGCGCCCAGGAAAGCCTCAGACAAGGTAATCATTAAAATAAGGACTTTTTTTTTCATTCTTATTGTAGGAAACTTACTGAGGCATCCACAGGCATCAGTCAAACCACGAAATGGTAAGTCATGGACATGACCTTTTGTGTGTTGTGTAGACATTACGCTGCACTACACGCTACATTTTAACCAGTTAATTGAAATGTAATCCTTCTTGATCTGTTAAGAAAGTTGAGCAAATAAGTAGTCCTTGGTCAGACCAAATGTTGAGTGGGATAATTGGAAAGCCCTCCATTTGATTCATTCGGTGGAAAAATCTTATCTTTGCCATCCACTTTGCAGGCGGTCGGCATTGGGCACTTCACTTATCACTTTCCCTAGTTTAAGAGTATATATATATATACGTGTGTGTGTGTGTGTATGTTTGCTATGCATTGTATACAACTATGTTATAGCCATGCATACCTTACATATGCTTAATCTAAAACTGTTCTCTATTCTTACACAACATAATCTGGATCAGGATTCCTCTGACCACTACTCTGACAGTGGCTCAAGAGATGCACATGATGGTGGTGAGATTACTGTAAGTAATCTACTAATAACTACTACTTCTAATCTACTGGTTTCTGTGTTTGACTGTTTCACTGTCAGCACTTCCTCTAAGACTTGGACCTGGATCAGGATTCCACTGACAACGGATCTGATGATGTACATGATGGTGATGACATTTCAGTATGTATAATTAATAATGGAGTATTGTACCAAGCTAGGTATGTGTATCGGCTGCGCCTCGTACCGACAACCCCCTCAGCTATGCTATATTCACGATATAGATGGCCTCTCGGGGCTTATTGCTTAATTGATATCTGACATAAAACAACAGAATCAAAATAACCAGCCATGTGTACCATACATATGCTTTATCTAAAACTGTTCTCTATTCTTACACAGCAGAATCTGGATCAGGATTCCTGTGACCACGACTCTGACAGTGGCTCTGAAAATGCACATGATGGTGGTGGGATTACTGTAAGTAGTCTACTAATAACTACTGCTAATCTACTGGTTTCTGTGTTTGACTGTTTCACTGTCAGCACTTCCTCTTAGACTTCTCTGTTCTTACTCAGCAGAACCTGAATCAGGATTCCACTGACAACGGATCTGATGATGCAAATGATGGTGATGATTACAGTGAGTAATTTTAACAGGGCAATGATCTCCCATATGAGTTTTTGTGTCTTCAAACTTAAACTATTCTGCTTTCCTAGCTTTTTTTATTAACCAAAGCCTTATTTTTACCCTGATACAACTATGCCACATCTTTAATAATTTTGTCAAGTCTTCTTTTTATGCAAATTTCATAGTGCTTCTGTTTGTCAACTGTTCTTTGGGCTTACTGTATTTTCCCATTAGACCCTGCATGAAGACCCTGAAGCTGATGAACTGCCACCACATTTGAGCCAAACAACAGAGTCATCAATCTTCAATTTTGAGGACAGTGTTGATTGTGATGTGTTTGAACCACTATGGCAGTCTTTTACTGACTCTGAATCCATTGGCACTGAAGAAGAATTTTCCATGGAAGACAGCACGGGCAAGTCAGTAAATGAAGAATCACATTTGGGAGTAGGTGTTAATGAAAGGTTTGCCCCAGGAAATGATGAGCCACTTTACACAGGCTCACAACTAACCAAAGCTCAGAGTTTTTTACTTATACTTTCATATGCTCACTTACTGGTGTGGTCCTGTCTGATCTTTTAGATTTGATTAATATCCACTGTCCAGAAAATGTTCTAACTTCAAAGCATCTGTTCTTAAAAGAGCTTAAACCAATACAAGGTCACCTAGAATGTCACATATACTGTCCCAACTGTGAATATTTCATCGGTGACCAAGTCACTGAAGGGCAGTGTTCTGTATGTAACTCTGCATGGGATAGAAACAGCTCACTGAAGAATGGAAATTTCTTCCTATATTTACCTGTCCAAACACAACTGGACCATCTTCTTCAAAGAGAAGATATTGCATGTCTTAAGTCAAGAAATGGCACATGTAATTCAGAAAATTATGATGACATATGTTGTGGTAAAATATCAGATCAGAATCTGAACAAAGATGGTGGCCCACTACATAGTCCTCATGCATTCTCCTTAACATTAAATTGTGATGGAGTTCCAGTATTTAAATCATCCCAGTATGGAATTTGGCCATTACAAGGGATGGTAAACGAGCTTCCTTATCATGTTCGTAAAGAGAATGTTTTACTGTTTGGCCTATGGTTTGGTACTAAAAAGCCAAATGTTAATACATTTTTAAAACCATTCACACAAGAGTGTCAGTCATTGTCAACTGTTGGCTTCAACTTACACAGAAACAACATTGTGAATCAATGTAGAGTGATAGCTGCTGTTATGATGTGTGATTCAGTTGCCAGGCCCATTCTGCAAAACATGACCCAATTTAATGGACATTATGGGTGCAGCCTCTGCCTACATCCTGGTGAACATGTTCCAAAGGGAAATGGAACTGTTAGGGTTTATCCATACAAAGATTTTCCAAAAAGGGATCACGCTTCAACCCTAACTGATGCAAGGGAGGCTGTGCGTACCACACATGTGTGAGAGGCATTAAGGGGCCCACATGTCTTGTCAACATCCCACACTTTGACATCATATCAGGAATGCCTCCTAACCATATGCATAATGTACATCTTGGAGTTGTTCGGCAAATGACAAGTATGTGGTTGGATAGTGAACACCATGAGGAGCCATACTATATTGGTAATCATGTTCCTGAGCTTGACCAACAACTCTTGAGAATTAAACCACCTTGCAACATCACAAGAGTACCCCACTCTTTTCAGCAAAGGAAGTTTTAGAAAGCCAGTGAATGGCAGAACTGGTTACTTTTTTATAGCATCTTTGTGCTAAAGGGAATACTACCTCGTGCATTTTACCAGCACTGGTTAATCCTGGTCACTTTCATGTTCTTGCTCTGTAAGGATATTGTCACATCAGAGGGGTTAAAAAGATGTGAAAAACTAGTTGTTGAGTTTGTCAAACAGTTTGAAACCCTGTATGGAAAGGAAAATGTGTCATTTAAAGTACATTTATGTCTTCATTTGCCAGACTCTGTGAGAAATTGGGGACCTTTGTGGGCCCATTCAGGATATATTTTTGAGTCTTTTAATGGGGAGATACTGAAGATGTTTCATGGCACCCAGTGTGTTCCCTTACAAATAATGAAACAATTCACATATAGACAAGTGTTGCCTCTTTTGAAAAACAATGCACTGAGAAATGCTGTCCCTAGATGTATACAGCTGTATAACAACTTGACTGGTAACAAAAAACTGAAAGAATAGGAGATCAAGTTGTGACCCTTGGCTTACATTATGTACGAAAACTTACTAACGAAGAGATACTGGCTATGAGAGAGAAAATTTCAGTCACCATGGATACAGTTGTGAAAATATTCAGTATAACTTTGGTCAAAGGAGAACTGTATTACTCAGAGCAGTTCACTAGAGTAATGAAAAGGAACAGCTTCACTGTCCTGTTGGATAATGGACACATAATCACTGTGTATTATTACATTGTGGTAGAGAGACTTGATGACAGAAAATGTTTTGCTGTTGGAAGACAGTATGACAAATCACACAGTTCAGTGCTAAATTTAGAAAATGTATTGGCTTGAAAAGAGTTTTACAGGGCAGGAAACAAGTTTTTGATGTGATGAAATTCAACAGGAAATGTATGTTAGTTGATCTGCCACATTAAGCCAACCTTTATGCTTGTATACCGCCACGTTCCAGTGTGGAGGACTGAAATGTAATGTTTAGGATGAAATGTCATGTGGAGGAATAAAAAGTGGACTCAAAGAAAAAAAAGTTTTGCTGTTTAATGATGATTGAATTTATAATACTGACTAACTTTATAATGCTGACTACATTTTACAATATATGAATCAATACACAGCCATATATTGTCCATCCATATGCCTAGCCTATAATGTAAATATAATGAATCTCATGCAAAATGTGATTTGGACCTTGGAGCTTGCTTAACTCATAAAAAAACTACTTTGTTTCAGTAAACATGCAATAATGTAATACAGTTTTGTTTGGACAGCAGTGTATTTTCAAATATATAAATCAATATATAGCCATAGGTTGTCCATCCATATATTGCTATATGTTTTGAAATATATGAGGAAAATTCTCATATATTGAAATATATTTCCTAATGTATTGCAATATAAATGCTAGTATATTGCAACATACTTTTGTTTTGTAAGAG
Organism: Datnioides undecimradiatus; assembly: GCA_008933995.1. Classification (NCBI taxonomy): domain Eukaryota; kingdom Metazoa; phylum Chordata; class Actinopteri; order Lobotiformes; family Datnioididae; genus Datnioides; species Datnioides undecimradiatus. The sequence continues at coordinate 19,195 of WARS01002452.1, read as the reverse complement.
GAAGCATATATACTTCCAATTTCAATCTGAAGACTTACTGACAACATACTCATTTTCCCTTTAACAACGTTAAAATGCACAGTATTCTGAGATGGAAACTTGATTCAAACAGCTTTTGTTAGGAAATGTCAGCTTTTGCGACAGGGCCCTTCTCAGTGTGTGCGTTTACTTTTGTGAGCTGAAGAAGCAGATGTACTGTGTATTTTCAAAATCTGAAGACTTACTGACAACATACTCATTTCCTCTTAACAACATTAAAATGCACAGTATTCTGAGATGGAAACTTGATTCTGATAGCTTTTGTTAGGAAATTACAGCTTTTGCGACAGGGCCCTTCTTAGTTAGTGCGTTTTACTGTTGTGAGCTGAAGTAGCAGATATACTGTGTATTTTCAAAATCTGAAGACTTACTGACAACAAACTCATTTTCCCATTAACAATGTTAAAATGCACAGTATTCTGAGATGGAAACTTGATTCAAACAGCTTTTGTTAGGAAATGACAGCTTTTGCTATGGGGCCCTTCTTAGTGAGTGTGTTTTACTGTTGTGAGCTGAAGCAGCACATACACTGTGTATTTTCAAAATCTGAAGACTTACTGAAACTCAATTCATTTTCCCTTCAATAACATCAAAATGTACAGTATTGTGAGTTGAAAACTTGATTATGACAGGTTTTGTTAGGAAATGACAGGTTTTGCGACAGGGCCCATTAGTGAGTGCATGCGTTTACTGTTGTGAGCTGAAGAAGCAGATATACTGTGTATACTGACAACAAATTCATTTTCCCTTCAACAACGTTAAAATGCACAGTATTCTGAGTTGGAAACTTGATTCTGATAGCTTTTGTTAGGAAATTACAGCTTTTGCGACAGGGCCCTTCTTAGTTAGTGGATTTTACTGTTGTGAGCTGAAGTAGCAGATATACTGTGTATTTTCAAAATCTCAAGACTTACTGAAACTCAACTTATTTTCCCTTCAAGAACATCAACAAGTACAGTATTCTAAGTTGAAAAATTGATTCTTAGAACATTTATTATGAAATGACAGCTTTTGCAACAGGGCCCTTCTTAGTTAGTGCGTTTTACTGTTGTGAGCTGAAGAAGCAGCTATACTGTGCATTTTCAACATCTGAAGACTTACTGAAATTCAACTCATTTTCCCTTCAAGAACATCAAAATGCACAGTATTCTGAGTTGGAAACTTGATTCAAACAGCTTTTGTTAGGAAATGGCAGATGTAGTGAAAGGGCCCATTTTGGTGAATGCGTTTTTGAGCTGAAGAAGTAGATATAATGTGTATTTTCAAAATCTGAAGACTTACTGACAGTAAACCCATTTTCCCTTAGTGGTTAATCTGTGAAGGTTTAAATGAGTTTTAATTTAGATTTTTCTTTATTTATATAAATCAAGTGTTTGGGTGGTTAAAAACACATTGCAACGACTATTTTTTTTTTGCCAAATTATTATTTTAAAATTTTACAACATGTGCACTTCCTTGCATAACAAGACATATTGATTGTGAGTGTGACACAGTAACAAAATTCAAGAGGTGATTATGAAAATTTATAGCTCCACTGAAATCTTAGTAAGCAGTATGTCAACAGATAGTGAACATATTTAGATAAAAACATCATAGACATGTAGGTCATGGGTCAACTCAGAACTCATTGACTTCACTAGCTGTAGGCCACTGGCCTAGGAACAACTGATTACACTGGGCATCTATGTCACAAAAGATACATAGAAGAACATTTGATACTTCACACTTCTCACATGTGGCCTTTGACTGTTAACCATTTCAGGCAAGTGAACTCATTCTGGGTCTCAGGAGGATAAGAAGATATAAGCTCAAAATCATGATCATTTTCCTCAGGATGAAATATCTGACTGCAACAATTCCAGTTAAATATTTCAGAGTTCATGCTGAGACTGTATGAGAAATTTCATTTTCAGCTTTTCAGGAATACTGTTAAAAGACTCCCTCCGTGCAAATTATGTAACAGAGGCTCACAAAAACCAGTACAAAAATGTAATATGTGATCTCGTAAAGTGTGAAGTATGTTTTGTTTGAAGTATTGTACGTTACTACATTTTAAATCAGATCCATTACTGAGTAAATAAACAGCAAATAAAAACACAGGGAAACTACTCTAGCCCTGAAACTACCGCTGATGAACAAAATGGTGCCAAAATCACAAGAAACATAGAGACGAACAGGTCAGACAGCAGTGGTGCAGAGCAGTTGAAACCCTGTCGACTCCTGCTGAAATTCAGGTGCAATGGTCATGTTTAAGAGATCACTTCAGCTTCAAGTGCAACAGAGGCCACAGCTTTGTATGAGCTGTGTCTGTTGAGAGAGACTGAACCAGCAGCTTAAAAACAAGACATCAGACCTGCGCAGGCATGTAGAGGTGAGTTAATATAGTGGTATTATAGCTGAGTTATAGTACTTGCACTATCGCACTGTTAGTTAAAAGGAAGATTTTACGCTGTTACCAAATGTGATTAAAATCATAGAGAGCACTGTAAATGAGCTTTAATATGGCTCCATATTTTCTTAAATATTTGATATCCTCACCCTCTTGTGGGCAGCTGTGGCTCAGTAGTAGAGCGGGTCTTCCACCTATCCAAGGATTGGTGGTTTGACCCCCGGCTCCTCTGGGCTGGGTGCTGGAGTGTCCTTGGGCAAGACGCTGAACCGATGCTGGCAAGACGCTTGCCCCCAATGCTGCGTCATTGGCGTGTGAATGGTTAGAAATCCTTAGTTTCCTTAGTTTTGTTTGGTGTAAATGGGTGAATGTCAACTTGTAGTGTAAAGCGCTTTGAGTGGTCACATGACCAGAAAAGCGCTATATAAGTACAGGCCATTTACCATCTTAAAATAATAGCCTAAGTCATATTTTCAAGTTGTTAAAAAAAACTGAAAAAAATAACCAAATATAGAATCTAGCAGAATCTAGCAGTGGCTCTGCCACAGTTAACAAAGCTAATATTGGTCAGTTTAAAGATGTCAGTCATGTCTTTTACTGCTCTGTGTCGCTGTATGATGTCCTGTGTGAAAGCTGCCGTAACTTCTGGTGTCTCTGAAACATTCACTGGACTGTGTGCAAACAAAACAGCTTTTGTTAGTCACTCATCTGGTGGTCATCAGATGTCTGTCCTTCATAAGCTTGTCAGGGAGCTGAAGCTCTTCTTGTTCTGTTCTTAGGTTGTGTAGTGTGAGTGATGTTCAGGTTGTCTTGGTGTTGATTTTGACTTTGCCCTCGTTTGTCTGTCAACAGCGGGAGTGGCAGAACAATGATAACAGTCAGCAGGAACAGGCAGCACATACCTTTCCCCTGGCTGCGTCCTAGACATTCAAATGGATGCCACCGTTTGTTTGTTGGCGTCATCTTATCAGCAGTGTGTCTTCAGCCCACCCCTGTATTCAATGTGCTGCCTCTTCGTGAGTTTGAGAAACGCGTGGTCCTAGTGACAATCCACACCACCCCTCGCTCCCTCGCAAACACAAGGCAGGGGAAGGCGTCAGCTCACTTACTGATGATGCACACTCTGTGAAGGACAATCAGGGACTCATCTGCAGTGGCTTTCGTAGATCCAGCTGCCCTCTCTGCCAAAGATTTTACCTTTCAGCCAGAAACTGCAGGTGGAGGAGCATACAGGTTACTGGCAGAGGTTTCAAGTTGCTGCAGATGGAGGCTGCAGCAACTTGAAACCACACTTTCAAGTTCCACACTTTCTTGAAACCACACTTTCAAGCTACACTTTCCTGGAAACGAGTTGAGCTCCAAATTCTTCAAGCTGCATGAATTCCATGAAACTCCAGACTGCTCCTGTAGAGCAGCCTTTGGGGAGCTTTCTTGTTGGTCGGAGAGTGAAGTGCTTGGTTTTCTAGTTGTTCTTTACAGCTTTGTATCTTCTTCTCTTCACACTCTCTACATGACCAAGTTGAAGGTTCCTGTCCTACCACATGCACGAGGGGTTGACTGGGCATTTTTGTTCCACGTCCACAGCACGATGGCTGGTTCAACATTTCTTTCATTCTGGGGGCTGTCCTTCCACTAACTGCGAATACTCACAGAAACTCATATTTTTAGGGATTAACTTAAACACTAGGAATTTCTTAGACCACCCAAGTGTACATAAATTTCTTTAATCAAAGGAAGGTATATAAATTTTCTAACAATAGCCCTGCCAGATGCAAAGGCTACCTGGGGCTTTGCCCAGCCAGGCGCAAAGGTCAGCCCTCAGGATTAAAAATAGTCAATCTGTGACTCAGAAAATTGAGTCACAGGTCCCAGTGCAAGACACTACCTGGGTTGTCACTAGCCCTGCCAGACGCAAAAGCTAATTTGAGCACAGCTACCAGGTGTCCATGACAGAGTCAGTCTGTTAGAGTCAGTCTGAGTCGCTGTCGTTGGACCACCTTGGCCTCTTAGCAGTGGCCTCCTTCCCTGTCACTCTCCTCCCTGCATCTCCTTGAGGAGGAGCCAAGGCCCAAAGTTGAGAGAGATTCGGGGGAGCGTGGTCCAAGCGGAATGGTAGCAACGACATGATCCCCCAAGTCAAAAACAGCATAAGGAACAGCAGGAGGAAAAGCAGGGGTAGCAGGGGGAGAAGACGGTGGAGGAGAAGCTGGAGTAGCAGGAGCAAAATCATGGGCAGCAGGAGCAGTAAGGGGAAAAGCAGGGTCATCAGGAGGAGAGGCAGGAGGAACAGGAGCAGCAGGGGGAAATGCAGGGGGAGCAGGAGGATAAGTAGGGTCATCAGGAGCAAAAGCATAAGGATAAGCATAAAGAGGAAGATGAAAAGCAGGAAGAAACATGTACAGTGGGGATCAAAAGTTTGGGCACCCCAGGTAAAAATTTGTATTAATGTGCATAAAGAAGGCAAGGAAAGATGGAAAAATCTCCAAAAGGCATCAAATTACAGATTAGACATTCTTATGTCAAAAAAATGGCGTCTGCAAAAGTTTGGGCACCCTGCAGAGTTAATACCTTGTACTGCCCCCTTTGGCAAGTATCACAGCTTGTAAACGCTTTTTGTAGCCAGCCAAGAGTCTTTCAATTCTTGTTTGAGGTATCTTCGCCCCTTCTTCCTTACAAAAGTCTTCCAGTTCTTTGAGATTTCTGGGCTGTCTGTCACGTACTGCTCTTTGAAGGTCTATCCATAGATTTTCAATTATGTTGAGGTCAGGAGATTGTGAAGGCCATGGCAAAACCTTCAGTTTATGCCTCTTGATGTAATCCACTGTGGATTTTGAGGCGTGTTTAGGATCATTATCCATTTGTAGAAGCCATCCTCTCTTTAACTTCAGCTTTTTCACAGATGGCATCAAGTTAGCGTCCAAAATTTGCTGAAATTTTATTGAGTCCATTTTTCCTTCTACTCGTGAAATGTTCCTTGTGCCACTGGTTGCAATACAACCCCAAAGCATGATTGATCCACCCCCATGCTTAACAGTTGGACAGAGGTTCTTTTCATTAAATTCTGTGCCCTTTCTTCTCCAAACGTACCTTTGCTCATTCCGGCCAAAAAGTTCTATTTTAACCTCATCGGTCCACAGAACTTGTTTCCAAAATGCATCAGGCTTGTCTATATGTTCATTCATATGCAAACTTCAAACGCTGATTTTTGTGGTGAGGACGTAGAAGAGGTTTTCTTCTGATGACTCTTCCATGAAGACCATATTTATACAAGTATCTCTTTATAGTGGAATAGTGTACCACAACTCCAGTGTCTGCCAGATCTTTCTGGAGGGATCGTGCAGTCAAACGTGGGTTTTGACTTGCTTTTCTCACAATCCTGCGACCTGTTCTGTTTGATATTTTTCTTGGTCTTCCAGATCTTGCTTTAACTTCCACTGTTCCTGATGACTGCCATTTCTTAATTACATTCTGAACAGAGGATATTGGCATCTGAAAACGCTTTGCTATCTTCTTATAGCCTTCTCCTGCTTTGTGAGCATCAACTATTTTCAGTTTCAGTTTTCTAGACAACTGCTTAGAAGAACCCATGGTGCTGATTGTTGGAACAAGGTCAGATGAGTCTGGGCATTTAAAACATTTGAGATTGACATCACCTGGTCTTTCCAGACGATGATTGAGAACAATCCATGACACTGTCAGGTCTCAGCTTTCCAAAGGGGGCGGTGCATGCTATAAACTCTGCAGGGTGCCCAAACTTTTGCAGATGTTTTTTTCCCTTTTCTGTTATTTTCAGAGTGTAAACAAATGAAAGAAGATCTGACTTTTTTTAAATATGTTATAGGAATGTCTAATCTGTAATTTGATGCCTTTTGGAGATTTTTCCATCTTTCCTTGGCTTCTTTTTGCACATTAAAATAAATTTTAACCAGAGGTGCCCAAACTTTCGATCCCCACTGTAGGGATTATAGTAAAGATTTCCCCATTGTCCCACAATGGGGAAATTGCTTTGTTGCAACAGCAAGGTAAGAGCAGTAGATAAGAGCAGCAATAGAACAGTAAACAATAGTACAATATATTCTAATAAAAAAATAAATGAAGATATTGCACTTTGAAATGTAAGAAGAAGATTGCACATATCAGGAGTGGTTATTGTACAATCTGACAGCAGCAGGAAGGAAAGAGCTTTGGAATCTTTCCTTCACACATCGAGGATGGAGTAGTCTGTCACTGAAGCTGCTCTCCAGAGTTGACAGGGCGTACTGCAGGGGATGGGGCTCATTGTCCAGCATAGATGACAGTTTTGCTAGGACCCTCCTGTCACCCACCTCCTGCACTGAGTCCAGAGGACAGTCCAGAACAGAGCTGGACTTCCTGATGACCTTATCCAGCTTCCTCCTCTCCCGTTCCGTGATGCTGCTGTTCCAGCGACCACACCATACAGGATGGCAAATGCCACCACAGAGTCTTAAAGGTCTCTAGCAGTGCCCCTTTCACTCCAAAAGACCGCAGTCTCCTCAGAAGGAAGAGCCTGCTCTGACCCTTCCTGTACAGTGCGTCTGTGTGACTCTGCTCAGTGATAAGGAGGGATGTTTTTCATGGCACTGTGGCACTGTGAACTGTAAAACAACTGTGTCACTTCTTTACAGTTTACAATGAGTGAATGAATCATGGACTTTAGACACACACAATCAGTGTATGATAAACCACTCTCAACCCCTCGCACAATTTACACACTTTAGTTCACTTCATCTTCAGCTAACAACTATTTTGATCTGTGGCTGCATTTTGAGGAATATCTGAAAATTCCTTTACGACTGTCAAAGACTTTGAACTTCAACTTGGTTTGTTTACATCTGCACGTGCTGACGTCCTGACAGTGGCTCCTCAAAGTTCCATTGTCTCCATGGTGCACAACAAATGCATTTTGTTTTTCAGCATTACTGAAAAATGGTTCAGTTGCCATTTTTTCCCCAAAATTTTGTGAACGAATTTGGAAGATTTGTTGCCCTCAAACCAAAAAAACTGTGTTTTCAAATCGCTACATGACTGTTTCTACATTCCTCACCTGTCCCAGGACATTCAGTCCATTCACCCCATCCAATACTCATTTTACACAGAGAAAACACAAAGTATCAACCCAAACTGGCTTTTTCTTACAGACTAAATTTCTGTGAATTATTTATCTTTATACTCAATCAATTAACAACATTCAATGAAAATATATACTAAAATTACTGAAAAAAATAAAAAATAAATAATATATATATATTCTAAAAGTTTTCAGAAAGATTAATCAACAAATTGGTCAACATATCAAAAGATATCTTACTTACTTACTTGTGATCCAGTGCATGACTCTGGTCAGCACTATTCAGCAGGTGGGTGTTGCTGTAACTTTCTCTGACGGTTTGTCTTTAGATCAGTTGTCCAACGATAAAACTTTGTTGTGGAGGCGAAGTTTTACAGTTGATCAGTATCCAAGAGTTCAAGTTTCCAACTCGCAAGTCTGGCAGCAGGTCAACTTGTGTCAAGTCCAAATGCTAATGAACTGATAAATTGGCCTGCAGCTCCAACGTCACCTTAACGTCATCATGCTGTCCGACGAATTTGAAGCATGTTCACATATAATTTCTCTAAGTTGACAGACTCTTGTGTGAGTCCAGCTTGTGTCTGTATAGCGAAGTGATGAGTCTGATCTTTCATTGGCTCAATAGACTGACAGAAACTCCTGATGTTTCAGTCTCAACACACACAGCCAGGTCACTGCAGCTCACATACGCACTCATTATTATTATTGTTGTTGTTGTTGTGGTATTAGGTTCAGTCTGAATGAACCATGTCAACATATTAAATTGTACGCAGCATGGCATTTCACTGGGTATGATGGATTTGTGGTGTTTGTATGTATGTGTTTAGAATAGAATAGAATAGAATAGAATAGAATAGAAAAATATCACAGGTGTACAATAGCAGAATCCTAACTATGGCTACTGTCATTAGTACAATAACAATAATGATAATAGTAATATAATAATAATAAATGGTAGCAGTGGTCAGTGAGCAGGTAGGAGGAGCCAGGCCACAGTAGTGGTCTGGTCCACCAGGCCACCAGAGGTTGTACAGCCCTGGAGTCACAGGTATCTGTACAGAGAGATATATAGAGAGAGAGACCAGAGAGAACAAGCACAAGACTACAGGAGAGAGAGGGCACAAAGTAAATGACATTTGGAATGGTTTGCAGATGTGAGAACGAGTCTGAGGAGAGAGAGAGAGAGGAGAGAAGTGTGGAGATGATCAAGGGACGTCCCCCAGCAGCCTAGGCCTATAGCAGCATAACTGAGGGATGGCATTAAGGAGTAATTGGGACTAACTATGGGTTTAGTTATAAAAAATAACTAAAGCTAGCACTAGGTATAAGCTTTGTCAAACAGTAAGATTTTAAGCTCAATTTTTAAAGTAGAGGGGGTTTCTGCTTCCCAAACCCAAACTGGCAGCTGGTTTTATAGGAGTGGTGCCTTGTAGCCACAGGCTTGGTCTCCATTCTACTTTTGAAAATTCTGGAAACCAAAAGCAAACCTGCACTCTGGGAGTGAAGCGATCTGTTGGTATAATAGGGAATAAGCATGACACTGATATACCATGGAGCTTGTAAGTAAGGAGAAGGATTTGTAGATCTCCTCTGGACTTTACACACAGCTAATTCAAGAGAAATATAGTGTCTTTTTCTAAATCCCATCAGTACTCTCGCTGGAGCATTTTGAATCAGTTGCAGGCTTTTCAGCGAGTTAATTGGACAGCCTGATGAGAAGGAAATACAGGAGCCCACCCTTGAAGTAACAAATGCATGGACTAGTTTTTTCTGCATCACTTTGAGACAAGATGTTCCTAATTTTGGCAATATTACTTGATTTACTGTTTATTCACAAGAATAATAATGCAGATTTAATGATTGGAAAACTGTCTTACTGATCATTTCTGTTGCACTTTAAAGTCCTCAAATATGATGGGAGAATTTTTTGTCCTTCTACAAAATTCAAAATGGCCAGCTTCCTGTTGGATGCTCTGTTGAAAGAGCAAGACTTACAGTCTTTATGAACTCAACTCCCCATAAGATCTCAACCAGAGGGGAGAAGAAGCAGCACCTTGTCAGGAAGAGGTGGGAGCCACAGCGGAGGAAACAAAAGCCTGCAAGGCCATGGGGATGAAGCAACAGGGAACTTGGACAAGATGGGAGAATTTTTTAGGCATTTGCATCAAATATAGCATTGTCATGGAGTTGACGTGACACTCCTCAATGTAAAGTGTGATATAACATCCAAGGATTTGCCTATTGGAGTTGAAGTAATCCATGAAATGTTAACAAAAACATGATCAAAACATCTGAAAGTATGTCCATAAAATTTGGGACCCTGTAAGTCTGTACATTTGAGAAAAATGACCTATGTACCTGAAAATAAAAAATTATGATGAATTGCCTAAAAACTATAACAAAACACAAACACAAAACATTAAAACAAACTATAAAACATAAAACTATAAACATGTAAATCTAACTATACTGAGTAAAATGAATAAAATGTCCTAGGTCCCTGAAAAGAAAAAAACAATGACTAATTGCCTAAAAACTATAGCAACAATTAACAACAAACATTAAAACACAAAACTATAAACATGTAAATCTAAATATTCTGACTAAATTAGATTAAAATGATCAAGATACCGGAAAATAAGTAAAAGTAAAATAGCGCTGAACATCTGAAAAATAGTATCACGAGAACATTTGAAAAGCATTGTGAAGACATTAGAAGTCCATTCCCATGATCTGACAAATCATCATATTCCATTTTTATCCTGACTATTGCGTCACCCAGTGGCTATATATTGTCATTATGTTCCCAAGATTGCAAGCATGTAAAAATTTCCAGTTTTGGTCCTTGTCATAGAGTCAGTGTGACAACCCCCATGCCAAAGTATGATATCAAATCCTTCACGCCAAGTTTCCAAGTATGTCTGCGAGGAACCTCAGACTTCATTTATGTAGGCAGCTGTCAGGGTTTTGAGTTGAGTTTCTTGTTTTGAGTTGAATTTCTTGTTTGTTATTTCCTGTCTTATTTTGAAGAGTTTTTCCCTTGTGTGTTTCTGTCTACTTGTTTCCTGACATTGATTAGTCCATTGATTTCACCTGTCTCGTTTTGCTGCCCTCCCCTGTCTATTTAAGTTATGCCATTGCCTTTGTTCTCTAACGCTGCATTGCTAAGTTAGAGTTCATGTTCTTGCTCTGTTTGCTGGTTTATAGTCCATGTTCTTGCTCTGTTTGCTTTGTTAGCGTCCATGTTCATAGAGATTCAGAATTTCTGGTTTTTGCATTTTTGGTTTTTTGGATTTTTACTTACCACGCCTTGTTCGGACAGATTACCTGGATTTTGACCCTGCCTGCCTTGACCATCCGTAAGCCTAGCCCATTTAATAAACTGTTTAAAAGATCTTTTTGCGTCCTTGTCCCTGCCTGCATCTGGGTCCTGCTCTCCCCTCGGAACCTAGTCCTGACAGGCAGCAGTTTCTTCCTGTTGCTTAATGAACAGACAGGAGAAATCTGGGTTACAGTGTGCCAACCTTGCATGTTCAATGTGAGTCATCAGACATTTCAATTTTACTAGACTAGCGTCTTTATTGTACTTTTTGACATTATTTCTGCTTGTCCTTTGTGCTCATTATAACTCTGTATCCCCCTGGATGTTTTCTACATTTTTAGTTTTTTCAGTCATGTGTTTGATGAAGACTAAATTAGCCAATGTGGTGGCACAAATCTCCCTAAAATTGCCTCTCTCATTATGAACTGCCTCTTCAGCTGCCACTTCACAAAATAAGTGAACTCAGTAAGTGAATAAGTAATAACTCGGCACCTGCAATTGTTAGTTTGCTTGCAGCACTCTCTGTATTTGAGCTAGCTTGTTTTGCTTGTTGGACGGTATCAGAGGGTGGAAAGGTGGCCAGAGGCAAAACCTACAAAAAAAAGCTGTGCTGCATATTGTTTTATGAAAGACAGCTGTTAATGAGGCTGGATAACAAAGTGTGGCTCCAGCAGACTTGCTATTACAAATTATTAAGGTAACACTCAACCACCTTGATGTTTGATCATAACCTAAGAGTCGGTCCCTTATGCGGTAGCTCTCAGCACTCCTGCCACAATGGATCTCTCTCTGGAAATCTCATTATGGAACTTAGCAAGGGCCAAGCTCCATTGTGTCAGAGCAGCAACCCTTCAGCTTAGGTTTCATATCAGAGGAAAGGAAGTCGCCTTACCCACACCTATTGATCAGGTCGAGTGAGGAGTGAGGATTGTGCTGTTGCAGCCAAAAATCTTTGTGTGTTTTTAGTGTTGTGTGGACAACTGAAGCTCAGTCCTGCCTGGTTCAGGTTATTTGTGCTGAATTCTCCCCTCAGATGCTTCACAATGCTGCTGTAGAGTTGTTTTTTTTTTTGTTGGCAGTCTATGTCTGGTGGACAAATTTACCATGTACAACCCCGAGACGAACAGAGAAAACAACCAGCATCCTCCTGATCAGATGCACCGACTTCCCTCTGTGACCCTGCAGCTTCTCCACTGCTCAAGCTCATGTTTGGTCTCTGGGTTGTAGCTGCTGATGATCCACCACAGGTTTTGAAGTGGAGAGGTGGAGGCAGAGAGGTGGAGTCACTACTCACCCACAGACAGCTGATGAGTGCAGGGGAGCTATGCAGGAGAGAGCTGGGGGCAGAGTCGGAACCTCTGGAGTCACACTAGTTTGCTCTGGTCCAGAGACGGCAACCAGCGTGAGCAGATACCAGTTTATTATCTTTAAACTTCTGACATTAAAGGTTAACTTCACTCTCACCTCACAGCCTGTCAGCAGCGTTGAGTGATGGAGGAGCTTTTTTTCCTGAATTTTCCAAAAGTACTGAGAATCATTGCAGATATGTGCATCAAAATACAATTTTCCATATGTGAGAAAGACTCACATGAGTGGAAACCTGAGCAAAAGTTCTGCAGACACATCAGAAGAATGTTCTCATGGAGATAATTAAACACCTGTAGTCAACACACAGCAAGATGGAGATGCGTGTTTCATCTCTAGATTTGAAAGAGGAGCCAAGCATAATTTGGATGGATGAACCATCAAAGCCCTTAAATCTTGGTGGTCATTGTGCTATTCTGTGCCAGGAGAGGGTACAACATCAGTAATTGTACTTTTTAGTGCACTTTTATGAGTTATACAGACATGCAAACAAAGGCTGAACCTCTACCTTTACCTCATAGTTGGAAACTGATTTTAAATGAACTATCACTGGGGCTGCAGGTGGAAAGTTACCAAGTGTTTAAGGCTGGCTGTTCCCTGCTCTTTGTTGCCACTTTGGCCAGACACTTGCCAGTTGGCAGTTCTAGCACGGATAAGCAGGCATCTGCTTGGGTTCAGAGCACTGTCAGTGGATGACAGCCAAAATTCACTCACTGGATACCGGATCAAGCCAAAACCACTAAAAGCAATAAACATAATAGGGCGCTCAGATCAAATTCATATTATGAAGCTGAGCATTGGTGTTAATTCAAACTTGCTGATTTCTGTAATGCAGTTCTCCCTCTTTCTCTGTGACACACAAACTGGAGGTCATCTGTTTAAAGTGAGTAAGAAAGAAGTGCACAACCAACTGAAAACTGAACTGAAACTTACCAACTGGCCTTTGCGAGCTAAATCTACGGGCAGCAGCAAAGTGCTAATACTGTTTTAGAACTTAGGTGCAATTATTCTGAAAGTGCTGATGCTGCAGCACTGAGGAGCTGTGCGCTGAAATTCAACATCTTTCAGTGTTAAATAACTAGTTGCAATGATAAAAATCAGCATCGCAGTGTTTCCCCCAATTTCTTGTCATAATTTTCACTTAATGACCAGGAAGAGGGAGGTATCTGTATTGTAGCTCTCTGTGATATGACTCCAAGTGTCTCAAACCTCAGTGGTTAACCTCAACATATATTGCTGGCTTCCTTTTGGCTTTTTCATTGTAGTTAGTCATTCTTTACTTTTCATGTACTACTCCTCTGTATAATACAAATGAAGCATTAGCCTCACTGACTGTTTTCAATGAGTGGCCAGAGAGGAAAGAGGAGACAAAGGACTTAATGTGCTTGAGACTGAAATGTAAGTCACTGTGAAACACTCTACTAAAAGTCTAAGCAGAATAAATTCAAGTATCATGCTCCACGGTTAACATTAAGACACTTAATCTCTTTACTGCTCCACTGAAGCTGTTCAGTGGCAGGAGACATGGGGAACCCACTTACGCTTGCCATTATTTGTATTCCCATTAGCGCTGCAGAGACAGCTGTTCCCCATGGTATCTACTTAAAAAGAAGCAACAGTCACAGTTTTTGCTGCATTTTCCCCAAAGAGCCAATTGTGCCAGATGACACAGTCTATAGAAAACTGCTTAATTCCCAGCCAGGGAAGTTGTTTCACTCGACACCACAACTTTTATATCTTGAGGGGAGATGTTTTTCTTACTTTTGTAGCTTGGACCACCATATCTGCTAGACAATGTCAAAATATCAAGTATTTTTACAATTATAACTTATTTTAAATGTGTTAATGTAGTATATCTGAATTAAGCAATCATAACTTAAATGTATGTAATTCACATAAGTTACCATTTAAGTTGAATTAACTATAAGGCAAATTATTACATTATAGTTATGTTAACTTCAAACCATTTGCCTTACGCTGTTTAAGTTGAATAAACACAAAAGAACACTTGCATATTTACCACAACTTAAAACATTTATTAAGATGAAATCTTAACACATTCTTCAAACATTTTAACCTTTACATTTTTATGTGGTATCACAAATATAAAATCAAAATATACTGTGGTTGTTTTTGTTTACACTTGTAGCAGAACAGCAGCAGAGCTACAGTGTTGTGTTGCCACAAAGTGTACATGCAAAACTGAACACTTTTGCACTGAGGTATAAAGGCATACAATTTTAAGCCCTATTATAAAAATCAAAACATTCTGTAAATGACTAAGCATGAGAGTGCTTTAACTTTTAACATTAAAATTTTTAGAACATTGTTAACATTAAATATGTGCAATATTCTTTTGAAAAGTGTGCCTGTTTCAGACAATGCTGACTTTCAAAACCCTATTACTCTAGCTCATTTCTTAAGGCTTGTAACTTCAAGATTGAGGAGGACAACCTGAATAAACTCAAAGAAGGCACATAGCTTTTCAGGGTAGCTCAAATGGAGAGCAAAGATCAGTCCAAACAAAATCACCAGAGAGTCTGGCCAAGATGTGTGAGTCATTACAACCTGATCCTCGAGGATGATTGACACATGGTCTCCACGCACATCACCTTCATTCACACAGCCACTAGAGCCACTGCTCCCTCCTCAGTTAACACCGCTAACTCATCCTGAAAAGGGAATACAATACATGATAATGTTATCTCCAATGATGCACAGAGATAAGAGATGAGCAGGGAGTCCAGCAGCTCAGTTATGTAAACTCTGTCTATGTCTTCTGAGTAAGGGGATATGAAACCTTAAGTAAACATAATTGATGAAATTGTTGATTTCTATTTGCAACATGGATGAATGTAAAGAAAACAAAATATACCTTGCAAGTTTTGAAGATCTCTGATGAATCCTCCTTCAAGTACAGTAGTAGACCCACCAGGGCTGCTGTTCTAGCTGCAGTTATGCCATTCTTGTCCTGTTGCGCAAACACAATTCATGCATGGGGGTTAGTGGGGGACTTCCTCCATTTTGTGACCAAAACTTCCAGTTGTCCTCTTTTTGTAAAGTTTTAGCAGCTGAGGAGTATATTTGTCAAGTGCAGCAAATAAGGAACATGGTAGATTTTGATTGGTGATTTGATGGAAATCAGTGTAGAGCTGCAAGGAGACAAGAACAGAAATACTGAATGTTTTAGACAAATCAAGCTTACCATATAATACAACTCATTCTTACTATAGGTCCAGCACTGCTTAAATGATGACTTCCATGGTATGTCTATCTCATTAAAGAGAGACAAAAGTTGTGTCTTCAATGGCTACCTGTTTTGTGCCATATACAATATGAGTGTCTGTGATGCTTGATATTAAGGCATGTGTATCAGTAGGCAATGACTCAACATAGACAGAGTCAACTTTTGAAGTCTGTACCAGTGGCTTGAAAAACCTTGGAAGACAACTGAATGCCATCATGTGTTGGTGTCTCTGCCAAAGTTTGTTCTCTTTTGAAAACTTTTTTCTTACCCTCAAATCTTATTGTGCAAAGATGCACAAGAGGACCAAAGCACTTTATGAGATGAGGGTAGTGTTCAATGAAATAATGTTTGGGTCGCAGTCGTAAGCTATAAGGAATTACAAAAAACACTTTCTACATGGTTTATATACATCAAAACAGTAGTAGTTTGTCATAATCAAGGCAGTAACTGTAACTTTTTGTTTCAGTCAGTGGCTTATGAATCTCTCAACTGTATTATTATTATTTTATCCTTGTATATGAACAGTATACTAACTAGTTAAACAAGAACGTAGTCCCAGAGAACAACGTGACTGGAAGCACCAAGTCGAGCTCAGCTTAACATGTGACGAGCATTAAACTGGGATGTAATGTACCACTGACATTTTCTTTGCCCTTTTCTCATTAAATGACTTAACACTGCATCGTGCCCGCATTTGAAATTATCAATACTCTTAAGTCGTTAAATATTTATCATTTTGAACACGAGTAAAACAAGGGAAAAATTGCTCTCCAAGAGCTATTGGCAAACAAAACCTCAACATAGCACAGTAAAACTTGCACAAAGCGACCTAATCGTCCTTCACAAGTTTACCTCACAGGCGAGTTTCACTGCGACTATAAAGTACATTTAATCCTTTTCGAAAATATTTTTTTCCTGAACCACGAAGGTCCTCAGTTTACAGACTAGCAAGTTAACGCCAAGCTAACAATGCAGTTAGCTAGCTATGGCAGTTGCACAATGTACAAAAAGGTTGAGAAGAATGTCTGATAACATAACTCGGGAAAAAGTCAGGAGAGCTTAAGTGACACTAATTGCTATTGTGTCTGTTCATTTGGTTCCAATACAAAAGTGCCTGGTGCAGTTCCTTCAAGTGAACCGTGCGCCAGTCATTCACAGCTGTACCATGTGGTTTGACAGAAAAGAGTCTGAAACAACTATGTCTGGTATCCCAGCTGACTGCAAATAAACAAATTGCTCATATTGTGTTTTTAAACAGGTGTCACAGCCTAGCTGCTGCAAACTCTTAAAGGAACAAATAGTGACTATACAGCAGCACTGAACAACCATCAAAGTCACTGAAGCAAGGCAGATAACCGCCTGCAGTCTGTGTTTCTGTCATTCTGACTGGCTAATACAGTTTAGCTTATTGTGGTTTTATACGTTTCTCCATCATCTCTGTGTATATACACAGTGCTGTTTCACTGCTGATTTCATATTTGGAAGTTAAAGTCTCCTGTTGCTCTTCATTTCACTCAGCGTTAATTCAAAGATTGTTGATTTCACTCGCTCTGTTTCCAGCTCCGTTGTAATGAATTAAAACAAATATTCTGTATGAACACATCACATTATAATGTCAGCTATAATTAGACATATGAATAAGACTTGTATGTTAAAGCTAATAATGTATGATCAATTGTAAATGTCTCACACACAGGCACACACTCCCGTAAACAGCCATAAAATGCTCACGAGCATCTGCTGGTTAAAAACATTGTTATTTGCAGCCTCACAGTGTTTTCGATATATTATCACTATCATAATTTAATATATGCTATTTAATAATTGTATTGAATTATGTTATAATTACAGTGTTTGTGTATTTTTTATATTTTTAATATCTCTTCTTTATTACTTCACTAAATATTAACTTCAGTCCTGTTCTTTTATCATTTGTTTGGTGTAAGGGTAGATGATTAGAACAGATAAGGGTACCTTGACAGTTATTCTCATATTATTATCATTGATGTCAGTCATTAATTAATTGCTTTTTTTTTCATAACCATATCTAATTTAACTTACTTACTTACTTACTTACTCAGTAAGAATTAACTCCTCTGTGTTCCACTGTATTTGACTTGATGTCAGTGTAGATGGTTCCTCCAGACTAAGGTACGTTAACAGTTAATGAAAATATCAACAACATTGTTTTCATGTTTCCTCTCAGTTAGTTGCTATATCAATACTAATGAACTGCTCTCTGTTGGACTGTTGTGTATTCCTCTTTATGCAAGTGCAGAGGCTTCTACCAGACAACGGGAAGTTAAAGTCTCCCATCGGTCTTCATTTCAGTCACCGTTAATTCAGAGATTGTTGATTTCACTCACTCTGTTTTCCACTTTCTATCTTTACACACACGCCGTCCACTTCCCAGCTTGAAGCAACCACGGAAGACTTAAGCTCTACATCCAGGATTTCCATGACGACGGAGAAGATGCGGCATAGATGAGGAAGAAGGCTGGTGACTGCCTGTGCTGGTCCCTGCATCCCAACCAGCAAAGAGAATGCTGTTGCCATCAGATTCTTCTATGATGGTGATCACACACACACACACACACACACATTATGATCTGCACCATAGTTTGACAGTCATCAGTCCTCAGTCAGACAGCCTTGGTGGTTGTTGTGTTTTTTGATAAATAAATAATAAATAACCTGAAATGATTCCCCAATGTTCAGCCTCTCATTGCCACTTTGGTCGAAATCAAAGTCTGACAACAAGGTTTGCAAACATTTTACATCAAGGTGCCAAAAACATGAGCAGTTACCAGGGATGAAATGAGTTAACCACTAGTTAGTGAAGAAGTGAGGAACAAATTAGGAAGAACTTGATTATTGCTGACTTATTCTTAACTACTTCCCTAATCATGTATAAATGAGGACGACATGGCAGATAATGATGAGCCACAACAGACAGGAGGATTCTATATTGCTGAATCATGAGTCATAATCAGTTTATTAATATCTGTTTCTGATTTCATTCATACACTGAGCAGAGCTGAATTACAGATCAACAAAAACAAAACAAAAAAAAACAACAACATGATAATGTGGTTTGGTTCAACTTTAGTTTGTGGTCCAGGTTTCTAATGAGCAACAAATGAGTCTGTAGGAAAGTGAAATCAGGTTAAATGCACATTAAATGAGTACTGTCAGCTGATCACGCAGCTTTTTGTCTGACTATATGAATAAAAGCTACACCTGTTGACATTACATTCATATAATTAAAGCGCATGTTGTCTAATTGAGCTGTTATCGACATGTTGGTGGCTTTAGATCAGGGGTGTCAAACTTACGGCCTACGGGCCAGATCAGGCCCGCAAACGGGTTTAATCCGGCCTGCGAGATGATTTGAAGTTTAAATTAGCTGCGATTTTTCAATGAAAGAAATAGCTGTTCTAAATGTGTCCACTGGGTGTCGCAATATTAATTATGTTATGCAGGCAAACTGTTTACACCGGGGCTGGGCAAGTAGGCCTATACCTGTCAGCTGGCCCAGAGCTAGCTGCCTTGTCGTTCTGCCTATTACATCTTCTACTTTGAACATTACACGCTTTGTCACCCTCATTGTCCCAAAATGTCTCTGTCAAAAAAAAGAAAAGTGGACACAGAATGCAGAGTTTTCCAAGAAAAATGGTCATCATCCTATTTATTCACAGAAGTGAATGGGAAACCGGTGTGTTTGGTATGTTCACAGCAGGTTTC
>WARS01002445.1:0-38455 GCA_008933995.1 Datnioides undecimradiatus | reverse complement strand
GCTGATTGGCAGATTTTGTTAAACCCTTGAACAGCGGCAGGCTAGCTTTTTCCCTTTGTTTCTATGCTAAGCTAAGCTAATCATCCCCTGCCTGTAGTTTCACATTTAACAGACTGATATTAAAGTCGAATCAGTCTTCTTATCTAATTATTTTGCACAAAAGTGAAATTGTGGTTTTCCTAAACACGTGTGTCGTGGTGACATTGCCACAGATGCAAAGCACAGAGCAGAAATATGTGATGTCTGCATAGCAAATGAAGGGAGACTCATGAATTGCATTATCATTAATAAGAATTCATTGTAGCATATGCTAACTAAGCCAGCACTTGTACTCATTTTAAACAGATGCATGCTGCAGTGCCACCACAATGCTTGTGCTGAATTGCTTCCATGCAGTGTGCTACATTATTATGTCGACCCCCCTGTCCTCCTCCTCCTCCTCCTCCTCCTCCACCTCCTCTCTCTCTACAGTGCTGCCTTAATTCATGTAGCCTGCTTTATAGCAAACATGCCATCCTGAGGGATTGCTCCTTGTGACGCAGGCCATGGATCAACCAAAAACTTTTGCAGTCTTTGCTTTACAATGGCAGCTTTCTGTGATTTGTAATCGAATGAAAGCCCTTGGACAAATTAGGAGATACCCATGTGCCTCTTTGAAACTGAGCAGACACATTTTTTTGTGAATTGCACCTCGGTTGAAACAAACCTAGGTGGCCTAGATACAGTGGTGACACGCAAGCAGTTCTTGTTTGTTTTTTTTCTTTTAAACAGAATTTTATGGTGCAAACTCAGGCCAGCTGCACTTATTTGCATGCATGAATGTTACTCAGGTCTTGAAAAGGTGTATTATCAGGGTAATTTGACTACACGCTGTTTGTCATCCAGTATGTTGTCATCCATTGGTACAGATCAAATTGGCTGATGGAGAAACAGGGTGACAGAGATTAGCTGACAGTGATATGCAGCATCAGCTATACTGGATCTGTGTGCGTGTGTGTGTGTGTGTGTGTGTGATCTCTGCTTATTCTCAATGCTCTCTTGAACTTGCTTTGTGCAGAGGTACATCTAAGTGCAACACCCAGACTGCCCTCCTGTGGGAATAGGAAGTATTACATATTCATAACAAGGCCTGTGGTTCACACTTGGAACAAAAACTAAGACCTGTCTTATAGTAAGTCAACAGTATTGATCTGCCACTCCTAATTACTGCACAGCAAAGGTTTTGTAGCTGCAGGAATATCGTATCTTCATAAAATATTAATTTTGAGACCTTGGTTCAAAATTTGCATGAGCAGCGAGAAGAATTAATGCACCTGCCGCTGCAGACAAAGGAAAGTAAGAGTGAGAGAGAGTTCAGAGTTCCCTTCGGGTCCAGACAACAGGGCTGAATTTGATCTTTTTTGCTTAAATGCGTGTAATTCCAGCCAGCCATGACCTACATTGCAACTTAATGTATGATAATGTCCTGTCCAATCTCCCTAAATGACCCCTTTTTCTACACACAGTGGCAACAGGGTTTAATCTCAGATACCTGGATTCACACCTTCTGGAAATTCAGCTGCACTAAATATTTGAAAACAAATCCCTTTTTCCCTGCGGCCTGGCCTTTCCAGATTTGTGTACTTGCTCGTTTGATAGATGGGTGTTATATTTATACCTGGCGAGGACTCTCGCGAAAAAGCCTCCTTCTCTCAGCTGCAGGGCTGCTGACTGCAGGTTGAATTCTGCCTTACTGGCCACGCTGCACACAGAGAAACAGATGGGTAATAAGGTCACAGCAGACGTACCTCTCACTGGCACAGACAAATTGCAGACACGCCAGCTGTGCTGATTCAGGACAACATTAGACTCAGGGGAATCAAATTAAGATCTGCTTTTGTAATGAAGGGAAGTTGTTGCTTTGTGTGTGTTGCTTCTTACCTGCGCTCGTCTTACTCATTTGAAGTGAGCGGTGCTCATGTACGTCGATGAAGCAATCTGTGTTTTTCACAAATAAATTAAAATCATTAACACCTTTTAAGGTTTTTTATTTGATTTATTTTATTGCGACTATTTCATGTAATGGAAAAATCGCTGTTGTTTTCAGGCGGCATTGAACCTGAGACACACTGGAAAGACGCTTTATATCATATACAGCAAAATTTAGGATTCTTAGCTTATGCTGGATGCTATGGTCAACACTTAAATGATTTACTGAAGGCTGACTGACTGTAACAGGTTGATTTGTGGTTCTAGAAACAGACAAAATGTCCAAGATCTCTCTGTAGGAAATGATAGTGGACAGTGTTATGCTCTGATTCTGTTCGGACGTCAGCAGAGTCAGGCCCATGATCAGAGCACCGGAGTGATAAGTGACAAAACAAACTGATCCTGATTGAGTTTATCTTTTATCATAGCTTTCAGTCAGTCACTATAAGAGGAGCTCTGTCCTGCTCAGCTCACGCCGTACTCAGTTTGTTGACACTCTGTGTCATTTCTATGATAATCACACTCAGTTATATTTGCCCTAATCTTAAGTTAATCACCTGTGTTTGACCTGCTACATTATTTACACATTATTTGTTTTTGTGTGATTGGACAAATGTGAACAAAGGTCGGACTTACATTCATCCAAGAAATGTTTATTCTGTTTGCCTCAGTCTCTCCGCTCTCTCTCTGCATATTTATACTCTATTTACACTTCCTGTGTCCTGTTCTATGCACAATATGCAGTTTACTATGTATGCGAAATCTCATCCACTGCTAATACAAGCAAGCTCCTGTATTCACTTATTATGATTATTACACTTAATTCATAATATTAATGTAAAGAATTCTTGATCTCTTTCAGAAAAAGAAACAAATTCTCATTCAGATGCAGATATATCAAACATTAACCTATACTATACCTATTAACCAATACTGTCTGTGTGGGACAGGTCATTAAATTATTACATATTTTCAAACAAACAGGCACATTGACTCCTTTTATTGTGGCTTATTCACCTATCTTCTTAAAAATCTTATTCTGTATCCCTGTAGTTTTGATTCAGAGTAAGCACTGCAATGATTACAACACCTTCGCACAGCTGGGAAAAAAACAAAACTACACATATCCTTAAATGAACCGACGTATGAACAGTACACTACCATACAGGTTTGGCGAGTAAAATTCAGTGTTCAGTGCATAATGTGCATGGTGTGGGGGGAGATACATTCATCACCCTGTTGGACACAGCGGGCCGCTTCAGTCCTCTGTGTCGGAGCTGTCTGCTGGGTCGGTGTTGTGGGTCAGCATGTAGTCGATGGAGGGGCAGTTGTGGATGGAGTAACGCAGACGCTCGGCGAGGATGGCCTGGCTCGTGTACGGCGGCAGGCCGAACAGGAAGAAGCAGGTCTGAGCCGTGGGGAGGCCGTTGACGGGCTGAAGGAAATCGACAGGGAAATTAAAAAATGATTGTTTACAGTATAAACACACGTTTGTTGTTGTGAAGAGGCGTGTTACTTTGTTAGCAGCATCCTCACCCTATTGACCTTGATGATTTGAAACTTCTGTGTGATATCAGCTGGGTTGGAGGGCAACCTGGAGCGTCCCGAGACGAAACGCAGGAAGAGCACCCTCTCCTCATTGGTGAACTCCTCCAGGCTCTGCCAAAACCAGCCAATGAGCTGGTGGCTCTCAGTGATGTCACGGTAACGCACCAGCTTCTTCAGCATGTCAACGGAGACCTCGGGCAGGCCACAGACCAGCTGCTCCAGCTGCTGCGCCGTCAGCAGGGAGAGGAGGGGCACAGGGATGATGGTGGACATGCCCTCTCTGACTGCTGCCACCTGGACGTGACAGAACAATGTCAGCTTTGATACTTCTGAGGGCGAGATAAAGGGAACAACAACCGGACAACAAACAGGCTGCCTAGTGAGCACTAATGGAAACTGGTGGGCAGACGGGCTGTTTAATATGGATGCAGATAAATCCACACCAAAGTCTGATTATTTGTTTGTTTGAGCCAGAATATGTTGAACATCAATATGTTGAATAAAAAACGATTATACTAGAAACAATTACAGTTTCTCAGATGCTATTTAATTTTTCTGCAACTTTGCATCTTTTTTCTGTTAATCAGTTGCTGGATAAGTTTCTGCAGAATGATCAAATGCACATTATTGACATGTAAACAAACAGGAGATGCCCGTGCACGTTAGAGCGAGTCAGTAGTAACATTTGCATTAAGCAGCTTTAAAGCAGCAAAGCAGCGTTTTGGTTTTGAAGTGACTTTTTGTCTGTGGTCCAGTTTGCTCACAGGCATCATAACGCTCTTTCCTCCAGACTCTGTTAAAGCTTGTGTACTGAGAGACAGTTACGAGCTCCTAAAGTCTGCACGATGGGGGCCGAGGGAGAACTAATGACACGTGAAATAGACTCATTGCTTTCCTGAGGAAGTCAGAGTCCCCTGATTTATAAATTTGGATGCTTGTAGGTGATATAGTTGTTGCAGGTACCCACAGTTAAACCCTTCAAACCTGTGAATCCATTTCATGCAGCCTGTAGTCCAGAGCTCTCTCCACATATTCAGTCCTGTTAGCAAAGGTCAGAGAGATGTTTTGACCCCCAGGGACCACAGGTACCAGCCGTCCATCTGTACCGTGGGCCATGAACGAATCCAGTGGAATCATCTTCAGATGGAGATATGACAGGAGAGACAAAGGAAGGAAAAGAGGAAATGAAAAAGAACATCTGTCAGGTTAGAGAATTTAAACTCTCCAATAAGATTATTTGTGCAGCATCTCACCACATGGAAATTATCCTCCGTGATTCCACTGTTTTCCAGGTGAAGGATTCCTTGGAGGGTGCGGTAGGTGAGCAGATCCACCTCCTCCAGGTCGGGCCCTCCCAGCGGCATCGAGCAGAGCTGTATCCACACCCACGGAGCCAGATGCAGGTCCAGAGGTTTCTTCATGCGGATAGCCACAGCCATGAGGATGCCCAGGAAGCAAAACTGGACCATGTGATCGTCCGAGAACGCCGCTGGGTTTAACAGGAACCTGGGAGGGTGTGCAGAGATAAAGAGCATTTATGGAAAATTTGACACTCTGTTACACTCACTTTGGTTTGTGATTGTCAAAAGATGGCTAGAAAATGAGCACCTGTCAGTGTTACTGCCCACATCCGCAAAGCTGTTGGGAGTATGAATCAGAAGATCCACCACACCAGACTGCAACTCCTGCAGAAACATTGTAATTTGTCAATTAACGGCTGCTGTATTCTCTCTCTGCTGGTGACAGACCTCCATCCTACCTGGCACATCTCAGTGATGGTGTCATCGAACACTCTTCCGGCATCATCAGCTCCCTCTCCGACAAGCTTGACCTTCCAGGCTCGTGATGGAAGCCGCAGCTCCAGAGGATTCAGGCTCACCACTTGCTTCACGATCTGCACAAAGATGGGCTTGCTCAAGCGCCCTCTGTGGGAGTGTTTGCGTTTAGATTAACACTTATTAGCAGATTGAAAACTTCAAATTTAAATCAATATAGTATATCCAACATACAGATTCTGGCTGGACTGAACATCGCGGTCATCTTTACCTCGTGGAGATCCTCTTCACTGTAATCTGTGGCCCATATGTTTTTCCCTGGGTCATTGTTCTGCCGATGGAGCGCACCAGGGGCAGAGTGTTGACCTTGGGTGATAGAAGGCCTCTGAGCTCGCCTCTGATGATGGCGGTTGTCCCTGAACTATAGCGTGAAGTGGACACCTGGATCGAAGCACAGACGGGGGAATAAAAGTCAGAGTAAATGAGGCATGAAGAAACTGACTGTGAGGCAGCAGGTGCGTGATTGTTGTTATGGATTTTAGTATTTTTTCCAATCATTTTAGTAATTTGTCGTATTAAAAAGGGAAGAAAATGGGATCAGAGTACCATACCAATACAAAAAGTACCATAAAATATTCATATCTGTGACGTAAAATCAGCAAATTTTGACAATTTTTAAAATCAAAAATACAGAAAATTCAAAATAGCTGTTGATTCAGTCACTGGTTGACAACTAAATTGTTTAACTGATGCAAAGAATCGTTGCAGCTCCACCAGGAAGGAGCTGAGACTTAATAATAACTTGATAAACTACATCTGCTCCATCAGACAATGCAAACCAAGCAGCTTTACTTTGAAATGTACAGAAAGAATTACAGTCAAATACACCACTGCTAACTTTATGAATGTTTCCAGCAGCACAGCGTGAAAGCTGCATGTCTCACTACCTGAATGACATCTTCTCCTTGTAAGGCCTCGATCTGTTTGGGTCTCCTCTGCCTTTCACTGTTGCCGTGGCCCAGTTTTCCAAAATCGCCGTCGCCCCAGCTGAACACCTCCCCAGTCTCGGTCAGGGCCATGGAGTGTCCGTCGGATCCACAGGACGTAACCAGTTGAGTCACCACGTACCCTGGCTAAGGAGCAAAGAGTCACTGCGAGTTATAAATATAACAACATGAGACAAATGATTAAGAATTGTGGAAGTAAAAGCTACACCACTGCAACTCAGATGTCGGTGCTTATTCCCTGGATGGATGCTGTACCTTGAAAAGCAGAGATGATAGTGGGGACATAGAGATCATCAGAATTCCCCTGTCCCAGTCTGCCATACTGTCCTTTTCCTACAGCCAGCACTGTCCCATTGGACTGGACCAGGAAGGAACAGTTCTGCCCACACATAACCTGAATGGCAATGAAAATGTCCAAACAAAGGAAAAGAGAAGTTAGGAAACAACAATCAAAGGCAAAGGCTGCGTCCTGAGTGCGAGGACAGAGGTGTTACCTGCTGTGTTTGTAACAGAGATGGCACAAGGGTGGGAATCATGAGGTTGGTTCCCATTCCTGCCAGCTGCCCGTAGCATCCATTCCCCCACAAGTACACATCGCTCTTCCTGCCTTGTTGCCAGTCCTAAGTGACAGAGCAGAAATCTCATTTAACACCCAAACACTGTGCAGACAGAAGGTAACTGTTAAAAAGTTTGTTTTGTGGACTGTTAGTGTTTACCTTTGGTCGGGTGGTGGCCCATGACATCAGCTGTTCATCCATCCTGAAGCTCCACTTACTGTTGTCCTAAAACACAAAGAAGGACCGGAACCAGCAGAGGAGAACACGTTACATCTGTTATTAAGTCTTTACTTTGTTTTTGTCGGTCTCCACATTGATTTTTAAATTATTTTTAATATTTTATGGTTTGTATGTTTCACATGCTTACAGTGTATGAACGAGTGCAGCCTCTCAGTCTGTTAGTTGTTCAAACGTAGGAAGCTTTTAGACTCACATGCTGTAAACTGCTGAGACAGTCTGATGATCTGAGAGCAGCTGGAGGTGTTGAAATATTAACCTACAGCTTTAGCCTGGCTCTGGATTAAGGTTAATAAAAAGTATTCACTTTATTTTATTCTATTTATGTTGCATTCTGTTTTATTTTAGCTGATTTTCATTAATGTTATTATTGTTTTTTTATCTCTTGTATCTATTTTTATTTTAGTTTTGTCTTTTTAAATCAATTTTAACCAGTTTTGAGTGCAGTTATTATCCAACTCTGTCTTATTGTTCCTGTTACAGCTTTTAAATACATTTGCATCTTTGAATTGTCTTTTCATCTATTTTATTTAGCTTTTTAATCCAGTTAAATTTCACTTTATTATTGTCTTGTCAATCGAAATGCTTTACAAATAAAGGTTAAACGGCTGATGGACTGAACAGATGCCTGCCTTAAAGACACTTGTGTATATTTCAGTCAGTTCATGAGACATATCCAAACACTTAAACAAACATTAGCACAGAGAGGACTGTCACCACTCACCAGAGCCCTGGTAATTTCGGTGTCATCCACTTCCTGAAACTCTGAAACAATGAAGGATTCTGGGATGGCAGTACCGCTGGCAATTGCCTCAGCACTGCGCACGGTGGTGGCATAAGTGGCGAGCCAGCTCCACTCTGGCGGACAGGAATGGGCATCGGGACTGGTGTGATGCGGTGGGCGCGGGTAACGGCACAGGTGCTTCTCTAAGGACAAACCCACAGTCAAGGAGGCCAGACTCTGCAGGAAGGCACTGTGGACTAGCTGGTCACCTGCTGCCACGTGGCTCTGCAGTGAGAGAGGAAATCCAAAGTCACATCTTGGCTGAAGCGCATGAAACAACAGAAAAAAAACAACTTTTTTCAGTAATGACCCGCTCGTAGCTGTACTGCTCCTGCAGCAGCAAGGGCAGCCGCTCCAGGAAGACGGCCAAACACGGCGCCCGATTTAGACCCAGGATGTTCTGGCTTCTGAGGACCATATGACAGGAAGCCCGCACGTGATTCTGACTGATCCAGTCGGAGGTGCAGCAGATCAACAAAACATCCTGGAACAGAGACAATGACAGAACGGAGTTATAAAGTGACACAGGCATAAATGTGGACACCTTTTTCTGTATAAATATGTAGAAATAAACTGAGTATGCATTAAGTCTAAGTGTAAGTGTATAAACGAATCGATGTGCTGCACACCCTAAAGGACTAATTCAATATTTTTGGAAATATGCCTATGTCAACATTGTTCTAACTTAATGTTTGTATGATAAGTATAAAGTTAAATCCAGGAGATGTTAGCTTAGCATAAAAAAACAGGGGAAAACTGCTAGCCTGGCTCTGTCATCCATCTTCCAGATTCTCTAAGGCTCACCTCCACATATTATATCTAATTTGCTTCCAGTATTTAAACTAAAATGACGTATTGAACAAATGCAAGAGTTTAATTCATCTTCCAATCTGACTCTCAGCAACTAAACAAATGAGTATTTCCTCAAATGTCAAACTTTTCCTATAATGTTTGTTATAATGTTTGTTGAGCTACACCCAAGTTTGGTATCCAGGTTGTATTCACGACAGAACCCAAACCTGTAACAGTCTGTGAGACTGAACCATCCTGCAAGATGAAAATAATGTAAGACTTTTGAAAGATGTATATTAACCCTCATATTATGTTGAAAAAAATTACATTGATTATGTTGCGGGTTAAACCAATAACAACCTTATTTTAGATTATATAAACATTTAGAAAAGAGACATACAGTACATTTTTAATTCCAACACTATATTTAAGAACTATTTAGTTAAAGTTTTTCCCTCTTCACAAACACATTTTTCGCCTTGCTCGCCTCTGGATCTTGGGAGATCTTCCAGGAAAAGCCGACGTTGGTACAATTTGCCGGCATTCCATTGCTGGTTGATTTCAGTCCTCAGGACATAGGCATTGTCAGCAGACACGTCCACAATGTTGTGTAAAATCACCAAGGGCCAATGGGCAGTCTTGCGCTGGCAGCTGTATGTTGCTGTGACTTTGTCCAGATTGTCAACGCCTCCTTTGGTGGAGTTGTAGTCCAGGATCATTTGTGGCTTCATGTCTTCTCTTGTGCTCAGAGATGCATCTGTGTGCATTGTGCTCATCACAAGAACATTCTTGTTTCTCTTTGGGCAGTATGAAACAACTGCTGCTTTCTCAGTGAAAACAAATATTGAGGAATGCAGAGGTCTGCCCTGCATCTTCAGAATTTCACTGAGAAGTTCTGGCTTATTTCTTCTGACTGATGGAGGGACAACGGCAGACTCGTCCTCTGAATCCTCCTCATCGTAGGAAAACTGACAATCTGGATCATCAATAACATTGTCCTCGGTCTCTGAAAGATCCACTGTCTCTGAAATCTCTTCCTCTGCATCACTATTCCAGTTCAAAATCTGTGATAAACTTTCTTCAGCTGTAAACCTTCTCGAGCTCATTTTTGGTGTGTTTGTCAAAGAGATGACATGAGAACAGTGACAAGGACAAGGGAGAGAATGTTCCTCCTCTACACACACCTGGGTCTCTGGGTCTGAATGGCTATTCAGAGGCAAGCAAGATATAAATAATTGGGCAATCAAAATAAAGTACATAAAGTACATTTATTTTGAACAGCTACTTACCCACATTAAAGTGTCTGGGTCAAAATGACCCGCAACATCATCTTTGTATACAAACTCTGCAGAGACATTCCACTACACATCAAAGTGTCCGGATTTTACACACCAATTCATGACCCCAGATGAGGAAAAGTCACAAAATTTCATGAAGAAAAAGAAAGGATAACCAGTACTTTGGTCAATGCAAAAACTGAAATGGGTCAAATTGACCCTTAACATAATATGAGGGTTAAGAGCATACACGACACAATAATAGTTAGATTTTCTGGTTCTGTTGATGTTTACATGTTTACAGTCAGTGTTGTTTTCTACCTGTAAGGACCAGATGTTGAGCAGTCCCCCTATCCCTCCGGTGACCAGAGCCATTCCGCTGGAGCAAAACGAGAGGGACTTCACTGCTGTAATGTGGCCGTGAAGCACAAACACACACTTTGCACTCTCCTGCTGCAAAGGCAAAAAACAGAACTGATGATTACTTGAGCTAAAATCAGAGGCAGCAGCTTTAAATATCAAACTAAATGAATAACTGGCATGCAATATTTTGAATATGTTATTTTTTCAGGATATTAGTAGAATCAAGGCAGCTCCACCAGCAGATCCACACTGACCTTCATGTGGGTGCTTTTATCCTGGCTTGGGGAGCTGTTCAATATGTTGGGCAAAGATACAATGGTACCCCCCTGTGGCAGTGTCCAGACATGCACTGAGCCATTCTGACAACCTCTACAGAAACATGAAGAGAGTTATATGAAAATCTACAACCAGCATACGAATAAAACAAACTCAGTCATCCTTCTGGTTTATGTTAAGTTAGTATTTGTAAAAGACAGTTTTTTATAAGTGTGGCTGTATGAAGTACTATCCATTATTAGTGTGTTACCAACAGTGGATGGCAGCTGACAGTGACCCAGTTCGGAGAAGCAGCAGGAGCCGGTGAGTTCTCTTTAAATCCACCAGACTCCTCTGACAGAAACACTAATTTTACCTCACAGAACACAGGAGTTAATTGTACACTGTTACATCGAATAGTGTAGTTACTAACCAACCAGAGCAGCAGGACCAGCAACCCCAGTGCTATGCAAGGTTAAATTACTGCATTAGTCAAAAGAGTCTAGTAGATTTGGAAAGAGCGATCAAACAGCTTCAGCTTCCCGTTGATAAGTACTTCATGCAGCTCCACTTCAAATACCCCAAACTATTCCTTTATAATTTCTTTTTAAGTTAAGTTAAGGGTAATGTTGTGTGAATATTGTCAGCCAATCAGTCATCAGTCAACTCACGCAGCCATCATGAGCCTGGGATCAGGTGCACTGCCGGCGAGAGGGCACCATTCTGCGATGTTTACGGTGCTGGTGTGAATGAGGGAGTGGAGGGTCACCCACATGCCCCGGGAGCGTCCCAGTATCTTCACAACCTCTGATCTCCCCAAACAGAGCAGCAGGTGTCCTGTAGGGTCCCACTTTAGAGAACTCACACTATCCTGTGGAGTGAGGGGAGTCAGAGCAGAGTGGACAATAAGGGAGTGACACAAAGCGACTGACAAGGCGGGTCTATGAACCCAAATGCTCGACTCCACACTCTGAATAAAGTTCAAGGAGGTTTTATTTACAAAAGCAAAAGGCACGGGAACAGGGAAAAATGAACACAAAGTATCAACGTAAATTCTCTCAGCGGTGCTGAGGAAAATAAGGCCGAAGCAAACAAAAAATCACTCTTTCGAGGAAAAACACTAGAAACCAACAGGTCCAAAGTTAACAACGAAAAATCACTCGTAAACGAGGAAAAAATACAAACAAAGTAACAAACAAACCTTCAGGCAAGACAGGAACGAGAGCAAGGTAATTTTTAACAAGGCAAAGACGCTGGTTCTCGGTACAGGCATGACACGACGAACTGGCACAAGACAGGGGGAGACGCAGACTTTTATACACAAGAGGAAATGGGGAACAGGTGGAAACAATCAGGGCGGGGAAGACAATCAGACAGGCGGGAAACACGAGAGGAAGGGCAAGCCACCTGAAACGAGAGGGAAGTTAGATCTTTCAAAATAAAACAGGAAATCACGAGACAAGACACAGACACCAGCTTGACCAGACTTAGACCTTGACAGCGACTTGTGCACCTCAGTGTGAAGTGCACACAGGTGGTTGGCTATTTCTGTTCAAAATGACTATTTTGCAAACAAACCTGGAAGACAGACAGCACTACAGGCTGCTCGTTCTCATACGTCTCCGTTGTGGCCAAAAGGATCTTTCCACTGGCATAACCCGCTGCAAACGGCCTGTCCTCGCTGTGCCAGGTAACACACTGGGGAGCTAGCAGAGATCAGAGGAGGAGGAGAGTGCTACTCGACTGGTTTGACATTTTGAGAAACACGTTTCACCGTCTTGCTGAGAGGTAGTTGTGAAGATTGATATCGCTTCACGACTGTGCGCTGAATATGAAGCCTGCCGGCAGTTAGCTTAGTTTAGCGTACTGAAAGGAGACAGATTGAAAACAATTAAGAGGGTCACTGCACCCTGCAGAAATACAGTTTCAATATGTAACTAGTTTTAAAACTGCAACTTTATGTTTTTACTTTTCTGCTTATGTACTGATTAAACATGTTAACTACTGAGCTTTAGATGTGCAAATCCTTAAACTCACTGAAAGAAGTGAGCCAAACCCCGAAATTTGTATCAGCCAAGAAATATCCGTTCTAAACACAATCTTCTATTAAATATAGAGAACTGACTAGAAAATACAATTTATTGTATGTCACTGTCTTAATGTGATTACACTAAAAGTGTTTCATCTGCTCACTCTCCTTCCTGAGGCAGTGAGTGAGTTTGGTGCTCTTCACATGCAGGTCGATCTCCTGCATCGTGACCTGCAGCCAGCACAGAGAGCCGTCCAGTCGTCCAACCAGCAGGCTCTCAGCAGGCCTGTTTTTGCAGGCCGCAGGTTGGTCAAGTACCCACAAGCTGAAGGCCTGAGCCCAGCAGAGGGCTGTGACCCGAGACATCTGAGCCTCCACGTGACAGTGAGATCTTGTGAAAGTTCAGAAAAAGTCCCGCTGTACTCATAAATGTGTTTTGCTTTTAAAGACTTCATTTGGATGCAGTGTGCAGGATTTAGTGGCATCTAGTGGTGAGTTTGCAGATCGCAGCCAAAACTTGCATAGTGTAATATTAAAACCTTGGCTATCCAGTGC
Source organism: Datnioides undecimradiatus (assembly GCA_008933995.1). Classification (NCBI taxonomy): domain Eukaryota; kingdom Metazoa; phylum Chordata; class Actinopteri; order Lobotiformes; family Datnioididae; genus Datnioides; species Datnioides undecimradiatus. Next base: position 25,308 of record WARS01002445.1, on the reverse strand, counting down.
AAATACATACAGATATATACACTTTTCACTTTAATTTGTGATTTAATCTTTCTTTTGTTCTTTATTTCTTTTTTACCTACCTACTGATGAAACATAAAGCCAGACTCACCTCTTATGTTCATGATGTTGATGTGTTTGTTCTCTGGAGCAGCCAAAAAGTTGCCTCCCGTACTCCAGTAAACAGGAGACATGTGATGACATCTACCGGCCCTCTTGCTGCTTGATCGGTCCGTCTTACTGGAGAGAGTCAAAGAAGGAGAATTAGTTCTTCGATAGTAGAGCTGTAAGACATTTCTTCACTCTTTCATATTAGGCATTGTGCAACTACAGCTGAAAACATATGTATTTGTGTACAACTAGTGCACACATGACTTTATAAATCAAATATTCTTGGACATAAAATTAAAGTTTTATCTAAAAAGATCAGTTATTACAAGTTATATCACAGTAAAAGTATACGCTTCACTGGACAAAATCACTGTAGAAACAAGGACACGTCACCTGGTAATGCAGGAGAAGGTGGTCTGTAACTCCACCGCACTCTGGCTGATGCTCCATAGCTGCACCACTTTGTCCTGAGAGCAAGTGGCCAGCAGACTCTGATCACTGTTCCAGAAACAGCTGGTCACCTGAGCAGAGCAGAAATAATGTCTCTCAAGATGAGGTTGGGAAATGCCAGTGGCTGCATTATTCCCAGCTCCAAGGAGACCTGAATAGTCCCACCTATCTGTTTCTGAGAAGGTTTTTAAGTGTGTCACTGAAATCATCCCTGTCCCGGTGAACGTTTCACAGGCATTCATTCTAATTTTTAACCGTTTACTGCTGCTAACATTAATAAATAGAGCTTTGTATAAAAGTACATTGCTGGATTACTGATTTGAAGTAGAAATGTAAGGATACAATAAAACTTCTTTTATGGTTTACAAAAATTTGAGAGAGAATGCAATTCACTGAAGAAAAAAAATGTCATTTCACTTGCAAACAAGTTATTTGTGAACTGCTGGTGTTTTTGATATCGCGTCCTTTTGTTTAGTTTCTTCTGCTTTGGCGTCACTGATCTGACATTTGTCCTCATTAACAGTTTTGAGGTTACACTGCTTCTTGTGAGAACCCAGAAAATGTAGGTAGTGGACAGGGAGTGCCCAGAGTTGGTGTTTGAGCTGTCACTCAAGAATATGCACATATGCACATTGTTTACGTGGGTAATTGATGGCCCTGGACTAAAAAATCTGAGTTTCTAAGATGAACTTTTAGTGAATACAAACCAAATAACATCTCATCCTGTTGTGAGAAGGAAAGGAAACACTGGTCTTTTAGGTTACAGCAACAAGGATAAACATAACTGCCATTGCAGATTACAATGTGAGTCCTTCACCTTGTTGTAATGTCCTTCGAGCCTCTTGAGAGGACATTTGTGCAAGTCGTCGGCCAAGTCGCTGTATGTTTGGGGCCAATTAGGACCATCCCTTCCTGTGGTAGCCAAGGCCTGCACCAGCTGCTGTGCTGCCCACTGGTGATGTTTACTGGTCAGCCTGGCAGACAGCACACACGCTGCCAAGGACGACAAAGACTGTGTTCCCGAGTCTAGGTCACACAGACCCACAGGCAGAGGAGAGTGACTGTGAATAACAACATTACATTCAAACACTAATAAATAACCTCCCCTAACTACTACGTCCTCTCACCATTGGCCTCATGTTCAGGTCTGTCTGGGGTGGAACAGTGAACCCCCTTCTCAGTGAGCAGGGACACCAAACTCTGTGTGACCAGGAACATAGGGGGCGTCTGTTCGACGTAGTCCTTCTGTTGCTGAGCTGCCTGCGCCATTAGGCTGGAGTTCAGACATCCTCTCTGCTGTGGGTCACTGATGGCCCCGATGTTCATCCCTGTAGCTGCTGCCATTAGATCCTACAGGCATGCCACGTTAAAATGATTCAGACTTCAGACTTTCCATCCACTTTCTAGCAGTTACATTTGTTCTTAAACTTAGCAAAACAATGCATTTTCCTGGTTATTTCTGACTGTTTGATCAACAAAAGTGCGCAGGAGGCAGGACATACTGGTAGGCGTTACCAGGAATTAAAAGGCTTCCTATTTAATGAGAACCTCTCCAATTAGCATCACAGTTGAGCATTGAGGCCCAGTTAAAACAATACAGCTTAGGTGGTTTAGCCAGCAAGCTCACACATTTATTGTTATCAGAGACAAATGTGAGCCTCTGTGAAACAGAACTGATATTGTGAAATAGATGTTTAAATTACATGGTCCAGGCCTTGCAGCGCGTATGGCCTTTATAATTAGTGGACGGACTGAAGGACACAGACCTGAGTGCATATCTCCACCAACTGTCTGTACGCGGCAGGGCTGTGGGACACCACACTGCCGATGGCTGAGGAAAGGAAGCTGAGGCAGGTGGAGTTGTTGCGCTCTGTCGTCAGCCCCTTCACACCTGGCTGTCGGTCCACACAGGTGTGAGCTCTGCCCCCTGCTGCTAGTGTCATTAAACGCACCAGGATACGGATATCTGCCAGTCCCAGGGACTCGAGTCCATTAGACTGGCTGCTCAATGACGCACTGGAGAGGAAGATAACAGAAAACTGATGAACACAAAATGAATTTGTTCAAAAAAAAATCTATAAATCAGTGAAGCTTTATTCTGAACAAGTGTACCTGGAGGCAGTCTGAGACAGTGCTCTCATCACCATGCTGTAAGCTAACAGAATCTGGGCTGTGGAGGTGACTCTCCTTAGCGCTTTTAGTCTGTCATGGGAGTCCCTCAGTGATACCGCCTGCTGTCCAAGGCTCAGAGAGGTCTTCTGCTCAACAAGGGCATTCCCTAATGAGGCAAACACATATCAAAAGTAATCGCTAAATCTTGTTAAACTCACACTCTTAAAGCATGGCACGTTATCCATCTGGTGCGGGTTTGCAAAAAAAGTCAAAATACTGGATCCAGTGGGACAACTGGGAGTGCTGTGTGCATGCTTCAGCTGTCAGGCGGTGATAAATGAGTGATGAGTCATTGTGCTGCGGTAAGTTTGACCCTGGTTCGGATTCGGATGCGCAGAGGGAATGTGGGTGTGTGTTACAACAAGTGGGCTCAATTGTTCATGGGAGAAAAAGTTACAGAAACATTCATTGCAACATGAACGAGACGACAGTGAGCTACTGAGTGACTGCAACCTAATGCCCTGTATGTCGACACTGAATATTCAGAGGTGTGTGGTTAGCAGCGTTTTAATTATGGTCGTGGGTGGTTGCTTTTGTATCACGCTGTCGTAGAGATATGTCAGGTAGATCTGCATAAAAAGTGACTGGACAGTGTCTTAAAAACTGTAAAACGATGGTGTCGACTGGTGCAAAGGTGTTTTTAGATGCTTTTGAAAAAACGAATGCATTCTGCAAATAAGATGGTCGATTTATACAAAAGCTAAGCTAAAAACAAATGGCAATACCTTTAGGAGGTACTGCTCTCGTAGGGTCAACTGAGCTGTAAACCAGGGCACTGAGGGGATCCGGCTCAGTGAAGGCAATGGGATCTGGCACCGGCTTCTTCTCAGTGAGTCCCAGCGGTCTCAGCAAAAGCCCAAAGTCCTCCAGTCCCGTCAGCTTGTCTGCGTCACACTCGTCATGGTGGCTTATTTCCCAATCATCTGACCAAACAAAAGCAGTGTTCATTTTAAACAATTCACTGTAGAATGATTAAAAAGGTGAAATCATCTTTTTAAATGTCATTTCAGAGTGATCGTCCCTACCATCGGGAGTGCTGTCCAACTGGCCAATCAAATCGGATGTCAGACTTCTAATCCTGAAGCAAAGGAGGATGGCAGGGATAAACAACAGGCAGCATCAGTGGGTTTTATGAAAGCATGAAAACAAACATCACTGTACAGGAACCGTTATTGGCTGCTGCGTGTAGTCTGTTGCATGCATCTGTCCTTTTCTGTATCATCTGTGTATTACCTTATATTTAGAGCTGGCGTCGTTCAGGTTTGCAGCCAGATAGGGAGGGTGGTAGGGATCGTTCATGTAGCCCAACTCTGACTCCTCCTCCACGGAGTGAGGATGAAACTCTACCTGCTCTGGCCAGTCGCTGACAGATGTGTGCTGCTGGTACAGCTGCGGGAGAGGGTTGGGCGATGGCAAGTCTGAAAAGACGATATTTGCTTCAAATGAAAAAATGCCCAGTAAAATGAATAATGAATGTGGAAACACAAAAAGATTTCACACAATGCTTTGATTGCGGGTAAGAGGACATATTAATTATAATAATTCAATCTGATAATTGAAGCTAAAGCCTGTGTTTTTCCTGCTGCTTGCCAAACAAGCAGGATCCAACGCAGCTTCAATGTGCACATTTTATTCCTGACCTGCCCACCAGAAAGAGGTCCTCTGATTTGGGCCTGAGCGTTGCCGCCGTGCTGGAGGAGGTCTGTTCCTGGTGAGGTGGACGTCCAAGAAGTTCTCCCTCTCTATCCAGTCGAATCCTGGCAACAGACTTTAAACAAAATCACAAACATTGTTTGTTTGGTTGTATGTAGAGCAACACCAGGACAAACTGACAAATGTGAATACGTTCCTCAAGTCCCCGACCTTTCACTGGGTTGACTGGTGGGACGTTCAGGACATTGCACAGTATCTGGCCCATCTGGAGACGGGGTGTCAGGAACCCCTTCTGGTCTGGATGCGTCAGCTGCCTGCTGATCCTCAGTCAGGGGGTGCTCGAGCATCCAGCTGGCCAACACCTCAATGGTTTGCGAGTCCAGGTCACCCGCTACATCTGGAAGGGACCACAGGGAAGTTGAACTGTCAGAGTTCAAAACGAAAGGACGGATCATGGAGCGCTGCATCGCTAGTTCATGTCGGACATCGCCACCAGATGATTCATGCTTCTGTGCGTGGCATGGGGTGACATCTGGCACGTCTGCTCTGACGATACAGAGCGATTGTAAGTGAGGGAGGGCCTAAAATTTGAATAATATGGGGAGTTTTGTGTGATTAGAATAGGTGACATTGAAAATATTACAACATAGATTGGTGGAGTGTGTAAATGTGTCTACATACTTGTTTACTTGTCAATAACACATACGTAATCTGTACCATGCGTGAGCAAAAAAAATCAGGATTTGTTCACTTTTACTGACAAGAGCGGAACTCGAACCCAATTACATGACTCGACACTCGGTGGAAAGTTTTTACAAAGTTTATTTAACAAAGTACAACCCAAAATCACTCAATAAGAGGAAAAACACAAAGTATCAAATAAACGTCCAGAACGGGACTAGGCCCAAAAAATATGCTGTAGCAAAAACAGAAAATCACTCTCTCGAGGAAAAACTACTGAAAAACAAATTATAAAAAGACTACAACCAAAATCTGGTGGTTGAAGCAGCCCCAAGCCGCCGCGGCTTCTGGCGACCAGCCGAACGGCGTCTTAGGAGACGTTAACGCGGTGAGGGGAGCAGCTGTAGCGCTGAAGTTCCTGATAAACCCTCTGTAAAAGTTGGCAAATCCTAAGAATTGCTGGACTTTCTTACGGCTATCTGGGGCCGGCCACTGAGCCACAGCGCTGACTTTCGCCGGGTCCATCTGAATTCTCCCGGGGGCTATGATAAAGCCCAGGAAGGATACAGAATCGGCATGAAACTCGCTTTTCTCCACCTTCACATATAGCTGATTCTCCAGCAGTCGCTGGAGAACCAGCCGAACATGACGTATGTGCGAGTCTAGATCAGTGGAGAAAATTAAGATGTCATCGATGTACACATATACGAAATGGTTCAGGAAATCACAGAGTACGTCATTAATCATGGCCTGAAAAACCACTGGGGCATTCGTGAGGCCAAATGGCATCACCAAATATTCGTAGTGCCCACTCGGCGTGTTAAATCCCGTCTTCCATTCATCCCCCTCCCTAATGCAGACCAGGTGATAGGCGTTACGTAGGTCCAGCTTTGTGAACACCCTCACCTGTTGTAACTGATCAAAAGCATCTGATATTAAAGGGAGGGGGTAACGGTTCTTAACAGTGATGTCGTTCAGGGGACTGTAATCTATACATGGGCGTAACGAGCTGTCCTTTTTCTCTACAAAAAAGAATCCTGCCCCTGCTGGCGAGGAGGATGGCCGAATAAGTCCCGCCTTTAAAGAGGAGGCTATGTACTCCTGCATAGCTTCTTTTTCCGGGCCTGAAAGAGCATAAATCCTTCCTTTGGGAATGGGCGCACCGGGGATCAAATCAATGGGACAGTCGTAGGGTCTATGCGGAGGCAGGGACGTGGCTTTAGCTTTATTAAACACCTCCCCTAGGTCATGGTAACACTCGGGAATTGCGGACAGATCAGGTGACACTGGACCGGAAGCAAGAGCAGAGTCGTGAATAGGCATTGATGGCAAGCCAGACCCCCCTTTCTCCCCTGTACAGCTGCGTGCGCAGGCATCCGCCCACCCCCGCACCGTTCCCGAAACCCAATCAATGACGGGATTATGCTTCTGTTCTGCTTCTGCCACGGAAGGCCCAAAACCAAGGGACGATTAGAGGATCTATACAAATAAAAGGTCATTAGTTCAAAATGTTCATCGATCCGAACCTCAATGGGTCCCGCTTGGTGGGTTATTTTAAAAATTTGACTGCCATTTAATGCACTGACGGCCAATGGTCGGGGCAAAAGTCTCAATTGGGCTCCTAACCGCTGCGCCACCCCCCAGTCCATTAAACTTTCATCAGCCCCAGAATCGATCAATACAGATAAAGTTAGTCAAGTGTTCAGACACTTTACCTCTGCCCTTGTAGATGCCCGTGGGAGGGGTGGAGAGGAGGCGAAACGGCTCACCAGTAGTCCTCTCTCTACTGGCGAGCCTGTTCTTTTACTGGGCACTGGACTCGAAGATGTCCCTGCTGTCCGCAATAGAAACATCGTCCCTCCTGTAGTTGCCGTCGGCGCTCCTCGGGAGTCAACTTGGTGCGGCCCAGCTCCATCGGTTCGGCCGCTACCGCCTCCAGACTGAATCTCGACTAACCCTAACCCTACAGAAAATCACTCTCTCAAGGAAAAACTACTGAAAAACAAATTATACAAAGACTACAACCAAAATCTCTCAGAAACGTGGTAAATGCAAAAGGCAAACAAAGTGACAAATAAACTTACAAAGACTAGATTCAGGAGCGAGAAAACAGGACAGGCAAGAGCGCTGGTTCTTGGTGCTTAACAAGACACGACGAACTGGCATGAGACAGGGGGAGACGCAGACTTTTATCCACAAGAGGAAATGGGGAACAGGTGGAAACAATCAGGGCGGGGAAGACAATCAGACAGGCGGGAGAACATGAGAGGAAGGGCAAGCCACCTGAAACGAGAGGGAAGTTAGAACTTTCAAAATAAAACAAGAAACCACAAGACAGGACAAAAACCCAGCTTAACTAAATTCAGCTCTTGACACTTCCCATCTCGCCCTCCGCGGGCGGTTCCTCCTCTGCAAGCTCGGGTCCTCTACCAGAGGCCTGGGAGCTTGAGGGTTCTGCGCAGTATCTTACATGTCCCTAGTATTGCGCTTTTCTGGACTGAGATGTCTGTTGTCTTTCCTGGGATCTGTTGTAGCCACTGCTCCAGTTTGGGGGTCACTGCTCCGAGTGCCCCGATCACCACAGGCACCACTGATGTTTTTACCTGCCAGGCTTTCTCCAGTTCTTCCTTCAGGCCTTGGTATTTCTCTAGCTTCTCATGTTCCTTCTTCCTGATGTTACCATCGCTTGGGATTGCGATGTCCACCACAACGGCTTTCTTCTGGGTCTTGTCCACCACTACAATGTCCGGTTGGTTAGCCATTACCATCTTATCAGTCTGTACCTGGAAGTCCCACAGGATCTTTGCGCGCTACAGCAGCCTACAGCAAAGGAGTATAGAGTCGAGGACAAGCCATGGATTAAAGGCTGAAGGGGTTTCTGGAGAAATGTCGTTTTCCCTCACACAGTCTACAAGAACTGTGCAATCCTGAGGATTACTGGAATTAAACAAGTTCACAAGTTTCCTCGAGGATGCCAGGACAAGTGGGCAAGGATGAGTTGTTTCGGCCAAATGACTTCTCATTCCATCTCAGTGATTATAATTTGTATTGATTAGTAACAGTCAGTTATTATTGAGAGATTATATTCTGAAGATTTGTTAAGAGTGATTGATAATTAATCTGTTGCTTGCCCTTGCTAAAGTTGCTGAATAAATATGATGAAGTAGAAAGACAAGAATTCTGGACATTGGTTTATTATGAGTATCGGTAAAGTTTAATGGGGAGTGTGAAATTCATCTTATTAGTTCTTATAGGTTGCTCTAGTCAATGTGTATAATCTGACCCTTGGGGCCGTTAATCCAGGCCACTAAATCATATCCTAGCTGTAGTAACAAGAGCCCGGATCCGAATTAGGGGAGCTGCCGTGAACGGGCGTGGCTGAGGCAAGGTTAGTCTCTAGGGCTAGTCAGTCTGACATTGTCTCAGAGGAAGCAGGGTAGACGCTCGGATGAAGGTAGTGAGAAGCTAGGCGAGTCCCCTACACCAGCTACGATCTTCATTTTCTATATTAAACCTTAGTGTTGAGAATATGAGGATTTAACCCTTTGAAATGGAGGGCTGGACCTGTACCTCTGCTGAGAGGTAACTCGGGATCTGACAATATATATATATATATGACAAGTAGTTGGTAGTTGTTATTTGTGCATTAAAACATGGAAAATAACAACTTACACTTTGTGATAAGACTTTAGACACAGCATTATATTAATCTTTAAACTAGTTTTTCTGTCAGTTATACAGAAAATGGCTGCAGCACAAGGTGAAGGACAGATTTTTCAAAGAGAGAGCACATGAAGTTTAGCGATATCAGACACACTCCACAAAGCAGTACCTACTGCCTCCATGGCCCAGTAGATATGTCTCATAGAGAATCCCATTTCTAGCAACCGACTGGTGACAAACATTTGTGTCCGCTCTGGTGGTTGAGGAGAAAAGGAAAAGTACACAAGAAACAGAAAACAAAAACCAAGCCCACAGCTGCATTTTTAAATGTTCACATGTGGAGTGAAATTTGTCAAATTGTTAAATATTGTCACATTTTATTTTATTTTATCCCTCAGTTATGCTCTGCTGTTCAGTTCGGTTTTTATGCCCACAATGAATCATCAAACTACCTTTGTTAATCCCTTGTTAAAGCCTAATGTAGCTTAAGATACGAAATCCAGAGCAACGACCTTGAGTTTAATGGACTTCCCAGAACTGTTTGAAAATAACACCAACATAACTGATGATGAAACAAATGGTGCCATTCAAGCATGTGAGTGCACACACTGTGTCATGCATTGATAGTTTAAATATCGTATCTGTCCAATAGCAGAGCAAAACACATGCTGTTTTGAGCGGCAGATCAGTTGTGACAAATAGCTGAACATATAAGACCATGCAATAGACAGACATTTTGTGTGTTCATACATCTGCTTTACTCTTTGGACCAAAACTTCATGTTTAAAATGACATTAGTAGTATGTCTGAATGTGAAGCCAGCATCCATATTCATCCTGGTGTCTTGATTTCATATTCATTATAGCCTGCACCCTATTCGACCCTATTGGTATAAGTGAGCCGAAGCTAGCCCGAGCTTTGTGTTCACTGCATTAAAACATCTCAGCGTGTTCACAGTTAAATCGAAATGCTCCCAAATAACAATAAAATCAGAAAAGGTGTTGTTGTTTCTTGAAAATTGTGAATGAATTCAGTAACGTGAGACTCAGAAATGCCGCGCTGAGGAAGAAGTGCAACTCCTGGCAGTAATGAAATTGCAAACAGCAGGGCTACTTGACAGAACAGATGGGCCTGTTCTCTGTGTTGGGGGTGGGGGTGGAGTGAGAATACAGAGAAATAACAACAAATTTAATTTGTGTCAAATTACAAAGAGCACGAGTTTAAAATAATAATGATTTTTAAAGGATATTACAGGATTTTTTAGCATTTTCCACGGTTCCTAATTGCTTGTGAGTCTGATTGTGTTGGTTAAAGCGCTTCATTTTCTTTTTACGGTTGACTGCGCAAGTGTCATTGTGACACATTGTTTTATCCCTTTATGTTTCTATTTTTCATTAAATTTATCTGCTGCTATTGTACATGTGTAACACGGGGTTGCTACACAGTGTAGATGGGTATGGTATTTGATTTAATGAATTTCCCACGCCTGGAGAAGTATCAAAAAAGAAATCAGAGCATGAAAATATATTATTTCTTCCAGACTGTTACCTATATTCTGATTTTTTACATATAAAATTCAATATTGCTAAAAATAAATTGATCATATAGACAGTGTTTTTCAAGGCATTTGGATCATGCAGCCATCTCAGTGTCCTCGAAAGAAAGGCAGGAGGTTTTGTCTGTGAGTGAGCTCTCAGTGCTACAAAGAGCTGCCACTCTGTGCATCACAGCTCTGCCCGAAGTGTCTTATAGCTGTACCAAATCTGGACATCCGCAGCCACATTAGTTTGAAAGAAAAGAAGCAATATGTTTATTCTGTTATGCTGTTATTTGTGCTCAAATGTCATATATTGTCTGAAAAACCTACAGAGGAGTCTAGAAAAGTGTGGAAGTTTGAAATGTAAAGGGTGTTTGAAACCTGTTAACATGGATATTATTTATGTATTTATTCAGTCACTGAACAGTGATGGAAAACACTTTTGTTTTGCAGAATCCTGGCAGCTATGATGAATGTATTCCCATCAGGGATTTCTCCTTTGACCCACACAAGATAATCTGCTGCTCTTTGGAGAGTGGGAACATCCTCTCCCATGGCTGTTTCTGGCTGTTTCATTTGGAAGGTTAGGGCTGGTATCTACACATCGCACCTCTGAGATGCGCTGAGAGAACGTGTTTAATAATTGTATATAAACCAAACATCTCTCCTTAGTTCTACATCACCAAAGAGAACAGAGGCAATGAGGGCACATGTATTGGCATCTCACGCTGGCTGGTCAGAGATCACAACCATCACACCACCACTGACATGTGGCTGTATCGTGCCTATAGTGGCAACCTGTACCACGGAGGGGAAATGGTCCGCACGCTTCCTTCCTTTACACAAGGCGACACCATCACCTGCATCCTGGACATGGAGGTTCACACCGTATCATTTGCTAAGAATGACAAGGTCTGGCCAGATGTATCCACAGGCAGCATTCAGGGGGTTTACTCTTACTGTACGTTGAGTTTTTCTGCAATCTTTGCTTGTTTGTGTTTTTCTGTCAGGAGCCAAAGCTGGCGTTTGAAGGTGTGGTGGCCTCTGAACTGTACCCATGTGTGTTGTTCTACAGCAGTAACCCTGGAGAGAAGGTACTCAATATACTGTACATACAATGGGAGCTTATTTGTTAGGGCAAGTGGCACTCTTGAATCTCACGTGCAATCATTTTATTTTGTAGCGCTGTTACATTTTGCCTCTGTGTTTCTCTCAGGTGGCTCTGTGTGACCTCCAGATGTGAGGCATGCCCAGTAGTCTTCTCCCCGAGGGAGCCTCTCTGCAGCCCTCGGACCACAGTGCTGCTGGAGTCAACGGTGCAGCTCCTCAGGCAGCTCCACCAGTGTGAGCAGTGGGCCTCACACATCAACCAGTACATCCACACTCACCTGGAGCTCATTGGTCCTTTACTGAAAGAGGAGGACTTCAATCCAGGTCAGTCAGGTAAAGGCATGTTCAACCCACTCTTCTATAAACTTAAAACTTAAAATAACTGTTATAAGTTTTGGGTCGTGCTTTTATTAGATAGCAATAGTGGAGAGATGATGGGAAACGAGTGATAAAGAGATGCACCAATAATCCCTGGACTGATTTGAACTAGGGAAGTTGCAGGTCAGGGTCTGTGACTTAACACCTAAGCCATGTGGGCATCCCAGTATTAAAAGCTCTGTTCTCACTTTACGCCCTTGTTGTGCAAGTGTACACGTCTGATCTGTGAGCAGATACCTGACCTGCTAAACCAGGGGTCGGCAACCTGCGGCTCTAGAGCTGAATGTGGCTCTTTAGCGCCCCCGTAGTGGCTCCCTGGAGCCTTTTCAAAAATGTATGAAAATGGAAAAAGATGGGGGGGATATATTTTTTGTTTTAATATGGTTTCTGTAGGAGGACAAACATGACAAACATTCTTAACGTTTTCCAATCCTTTAAAAATGTGTATAATAAATATTCAATTTCAACATTTCTGTCAACGAAGATTTGCGCCATAGCCTGCGACACAAGTTTCAGTGCGGCGCGGTGCCAGGCAGGTGGCTTTTGCAAACAAACCGGCGGGTGTATCATGGGCCATGGATCCCAAAGGGAAAAAAAGAAAGATAGCCAATGAGAACAGAGGATTCAAGGAAGAATGGACCGAATCATTTGCTTTCATTGCCAATGCGGAAGGATTGCCTGCATGTTTGCTTTGTAATGAGAAGTTGTCAAATAACAAAAAGAGTAATTTGGAAAGACATTTCCAGGGAAGGCATGGTAAATTTGCAGCCGACCACCCCGTTGGGAGTGAGAGAAAAAGTGCGATTGCAGTACTTCTGGAGAAATTAGAAGAGCGCAAAGATAGATTTAAGAAGTGGATTGCATCTCCAAACTCCACTACTGCTGCAAGTTTTGTTGCAACCCGAGAGATAATAAAGAGAGGAAAACCGTTCACAGATGGTGATTACATGAAGGATTCATTCATCAAAATATCAGAGCACCTATTTTCAGACTTCAAAAACAAAACCGAGATAATACAGAAAATTAAAGACATGCCTCTCTCCGCAAAGACAGTGAAGGAAAGGGCCATTAAAATGGCAGGTGACATCACCAATCGGCAAATCAAGGACATTAATTCAGCTCCAGTGTACTCAATTGCCTGTGATGAGTCATGTGATATGATCGATATCGAACAGACAGCGCTGTTATGCAGGTACGTGAACTCTGATGGGCCGCAAGAAGAAATGATCAAATTAATACCACTGAAAGGCCAAACACGGGGGGAGGACATATGTGAGGCTGTGCTGAAGTGTTTAAATGACAAAGGAATAAACACCAACCACCTGATTTCAGTGGCTACAGATGGGGCACCCAATATGAGAGGGTCGCAAAAGGGGTTTGTGACTTTACTACAGAAAGCGTTGGATCGAAATCTGCTTGCATTTCACTGCATCTTGCACAAAGAAGTACTTGTGTGCACAAACATTCCCACCGGAGTGTATGGAGGTGATGAACCTTGTCATCCAGATCGTGAACAAGATAATTGCAAAAGCATTAAACCACCGTCAGTTTCGTGAATTGCTAGATGAAGTTGACAGCGAATATTCTGATCTCTTGCTACACAACAAAGTCCGCTGGCTGTCCAGGGGTGAGGTTTTGCGTCGCTTTGTTGCTTGTTTAGAACACGTGAAAACATTCCTGAAAAGCAAAGACCTGAACTACCCACAACTGGAAGACACCGAGTGGCTGGAAAAACTGCACTTTATGGTGGATATGACAAGTCACCTAAACATGCTCAGTAAAAGTCTCCAGGGGCAGGGAAACACTGCACTGCAAATGCTGGAAGCTGTTTTATCATTTGAGCGCAAGCTGACTGTATTCGCCAGAGATGTACAGCGAGGCACGCTCTCTCACTTCCCTTCCCTGAGAGAGTTCAAAGACGCCCATCACAATCACACACTCAACAGAGATTATTTACAAAGTGCGATCGTTGATATGCAAGCTGCGTTTGGGAGCAGATTTAGCGAGTTCCGAAAGGAAAAAATGACACTATCTTTCCCTGTCACACCCCTAGAGATTGACCCATCCTTGTTGAACACATTCCCAGGAGTAAATCAAGCTGACCTTGAAATGGAAATGGCCGATATAGCTGACAAAGATTTGTGGGTGTCAAAATTCAAAAGTCTTCTCCACGCTTGAAGACGTCACTCGTCAGAAAGCCTATGCTGCCCAAAGCCACAATTGGAGCGAAATTGAAACCCTTTCAACACCTGAGAAACTTGTGTTTGAAACATGGAATGCTCTTCCTGACAGTTATACACAGCAAAATCAGCAGTGTCAATTCAACTCTAACAGAGTTAAATTCAACACTTTAAAAGTGTCTATATTGGTCCACACTAAATCGAGTTAATTCAACAGTTTTGAAAGTGTTAAATATTTTTTTACACTGTGAGAGTTGAAGCAACACTCTCGGTAGTTGAAATTTAACACTGGCAGTGTTGAGTTTACATAACACTGGTGTACAGTGTCAAAATTTAACTCTATCAGTGTTTCATTTTTACACTAAATAGAGTCAAACCTATGTTAACACTATAGACAGTGTGAAATACAACTCAATATTTAACTCTTTTATATAGTTAATTTCTATTTTAAACAACACTACTGGGAGTTAATTAATAATCCTAATTTCACTCCCCCAAAACATTACATACTACTAAAAATTATTTTAAAAAACACACAATACACAAAACTTTATATTTTGAATCAACTTGTATTTTAAACAAGCACAACATATAAACAGCACTGCCTTTGCTATAATGTCCCAACAACAGAAGCACTCCACAACAGGTTACACAATATGACAATGTGGCACAATGTATGTTTTTTCATCCATCTCATTAGAAAACTGTTTGTCATAGGGTCTGTGATAAATCAACTCCTTCATCAAAAAAACAGCAAATGAATCTGACCTGTCCTCAACACAGTATGCATTGAAGTGATCATCAAAATAAAGAGTGTCCACTCTGCAAGTCAAAATGAAAGCTTGATCATCATTTATAATGATGTTTGTGATCTTTCTGAAAATAGGAATTTCCATATTTGTTCTGATACAAACAAACATACCAATCAGATATTCTGTCCCTGTGAAAACGATTAAGGTGCTTCTTGAACCTTGAATAAGTGCAAAATGAAGAAGTACATCCTGGCTGTCCACATTTCAAATGTAATGTCCTTCCAGGATACAAACCATGGTGGAGTCTTAAATGCTGGCAAAGCAGTGCAGAACATTTGTGGCGTGCCTTACAGAGGAAACAAACAAACATATTTGCATCCAAGGATATTTATCACCTCAAGGGTCGTTGTGAAAAAATCTTGCTCGGAGTTCCCTGACTCTGGGATTTTCTTTGGCACTTCCCACGTCAATGTTAAACACTGTGGTTTGGATGAACGTGTAGAAGTTGTAGAGGGATTGGTGGTAGTTGACACTGAAGATGAAGTGTGCTTTGAAGAGCTCATCAAAAGCAGCCAGTGATGTCTGTGCCTTGCAAGGGATGGCCTTGTTGTCAATGATGACATAGTACCTTTGGATGTTGTTCTTCTGTTCACCAACACAGAGGAGGAAGGGCTGTCCTGGCTCCACACATTCAAGGAACGTTTCAACACTGGCTCCAATCTATAACAACACATGAAGAGGGACCACAAGAAAACAATGAAATGTAGCACCACTTAACAACAAGACCTATTAAAACAAATGTGCAGGAGTGTCAAATAACTGCATAATAATGCAAAAAATTACTTACCCGCAGATATCTCACAACATGGTTAACAGCTTGATAGGAGCTAATTTTGGCACTCTTCTTGTGTCCTTTGGAGGTAGGGGGAAGCAGGTGAACCAAGAGTAGAATACTTGACAGGTCACTGTCCCAGCCTAGCAGCAAAGTAGAAGACAAATCAGAAATACTTACATGTGAAATAAATCAAATATTTTAAAGAGAATAATATGCCAAGCTTACCAGCGCTGTCTGAGTTTTGCTGTGCAGACAAGAGGTCTTCAACATGGTCATTAGAAGTCAGGTTCTCACAGTCTGCCAGGATCCTAGGTTTGAAGTACGTGGGCCATTTGGCCAAAAATCTGCCAGCCACTTCCTCTCCAAATATGGTAAATGGTAAATGGCCTGCACTTATATAGCGCTTTTCTAGTCATGTGACCACTCAAAGCGCTTTACACTACAAGTTGACATTCACCCACTCACACCAAACGAAACTAAGGAAACTGAGGATTTCTAACCCATTCAAATATCATGGTGAAGTCCTGTTCAATCTAACAAATCACAACTGTTTTTCACTTGTGCAACTTAAAGTGTATACCTTGAATAACTTTTCACTTTCAAAGGAAAAAAAAAAAAAAAAGTCTTTCTTACCAAGGCAGGGGTGTCAAGGAATCGTGGGAAGACATCCAAGACTGTTGAAGACCTATGCTGATCTTGAACCAGTGATTGGCAATATTGAAATGTGGCCCTCATCTTCTCTTTGATCACTGATTCATCAGTTGAATGCTTCAAAAAGGATATTGCTTCTCTACAATCCTCTCCAAACAGCTGCTTGTCAGCCAGGAAAAATTCCCTCTTTCTCTTTGGACTATCTTGACAGATAGCGCTGGTGGAGGATCTCCGGGACTGAACTGAAGAGTTGCGCTGGATGGTCTTTAGCCTCCAGGCCAAGTAGCCAGATCCACTCTGTGGATCATAGAAATGTTCCTGTAAAATTCAAACAGAAGTTGTAGAGTAAGTAAATAAGTTAAGAACACACTTCCACTTCATGCATTGTTATATAAGCCAGCCACTCGTTTACAAACTTACATATCCATTGTCTGAGTATGGATCTCTGAGGCTGGGAAATAGAGAGATGATGCCAAGAGCATATTTAGTTCGAACAGAGATTGGTGGGATCCTCCTACAGGGTAGAAAATACATTACTTTTAAACCTTTGAATTGCATAAAGATTTGTGTAACTGACATATAATATTAATCTTTATTTTTGTCTTTTTCGTCTCTTCTGATACTTTCCCAAAGTCTTTGCAAGTTACAAATTTTACTTTTGAGATGATACATATTTTTTGCTTCAATGAGTTTTATTCTCTCTCAAACTGTTGTTTTTGTTTGACACTTTAGACCTTTAATACTTTTATTGAAATCTGGGTCGTAAATAATTGCATTGCTTTAACTATCAAGCTATGCTGCCTGATGACTATACTCTTTTTTCAAAATATTTTAGTTGTATGAAGTACTAATATGAACACTGAAGTCCTACCCATGAACTTCAGTCATGTCGGCCACAAGAAGGTTTACCATCTGTCTCCGTGTAATATCCTTCAATGCCTTTGTTTTGTCATATTCATAAACATCTTGTCCCCCCGACTTGGACTGGAGAGCATCTCTAACCATCTAAAAGAGAAAGAATCAGAAAGGTATAAATGAATTTAGCCTGTCCAACAACATCTCAAACCACATCTCAGCTGCAAAGGATCTGAGAATTAATAATCTGATATATCAATTATTAAAAAAGTGGAGGAGGTCACACACCTCTTTTGCAGATTCCCGTTCAGCATGCATTCTTTTCCCTCCTTTTTTCTGAACAATCACAGTTGCATCTGATGAATCAGACGATAGTTGCAAAGAGGACGAGTCTGAGACATTCAAGAATGAAATGTCTGACACAGGTGACTCCAATGAAGCCTCTTGAAGGACAACTGTAATGCAGTTGAAAGAAATATATACATTCACAATGACTAAATAGTCCTCCACAATATTCACCATTAGTGATCCACTGTTTCCATGGCAAGGCCAAGTCTCACCTCTTGACTGTTCAGTGGACACCCTAACTGTAAGGTTCCCTGCTTGCAAAAGCTCCCCAAACACATCTGCATCCACCTCTGTCCCTGATTCGTCTGTCAAGTGCAGCTCAGTCTCCAGTGGAAGACCTAGCTTTTCTATGACTGAGAAAGTATTAGATGTAGAACAATGAAGAACATGTATTTTCTAATATCTATTTCTATTCTCACAGAACAAATACACACAACATAATATATGTATGATTATGACTCATCAAGAGTTTACAAAATGTTTATTTAGGCACAACTATAGTCTAACATGCATTCATTTTAAATATGTGCAGGACTTTTTATTTGTACACACACAAATCGCTTGACAGTAACCTAACCCATAGTACTGCTGCACAGTATAGTGGAGCACAGTAATTTGATTTTAATAAATGAAATGAAATAATGATACATGAAATTATATCAAATGAAGTATGGAATTACATAAAACAAATAATGTAAGGGTGGCCTTTTTTAAATGACAAAGTACTTTTATGAACTGCTTATTCATAATTTCTACTTTTGATCAGCGCATAAAATCAAAAGACCAAAAAAACAAAGCATTATTTGTTTTTTTCTATCACAGTCATGGTTTTTGGATTAATATAAACAGATCAACACCATATATATTGAACTTTGTGGCAACTGCTCAGTTTTCTCAAACATTCAGGGATGTATGAAAAATGATACCAACCTTTCTGAAGAAATGTGTTGAAGTCTTCATAGCCCTCCTCAGTTTCAGCCACCTTGACATACTTCTGACTTTCTCCATATCTCACCTTCACCAACATGTTGTTCTATAAAGAAAACAAAGAACATTTGTGAATTGTCTACAATTTATCTGACGCTACAGTAAATTTTTATTACACCAGTGTAACATGATGAGTAATGTCACTACAGTAACAGTCACAACAGTTCACTTTACAGACCTCAACACATACACACACGTTTAACATATTTAGTAGATTAATGCACAAAAAGATATAACTTAACAATGCAACGCTAAATCCTAACAGTGTTAATACCATGTTTTAAGTACCTTAACTTCAAATTCATGTGTAGCTGCCAAATTTTACGGTGAAACCCAACTTATTTCAAGACAATTTCAAATGAATACCGACAGTTTTCCATCACCTACAAAAAGTAAAACATGACACTGGAAATGCAAACGTAAGCTTATGTCCTTCAAAATAAAACGCTGAAGTTGCGTAAAATTGGCAATTTTTATAAATGTCTAAACGTCCAACATTTGAAAACCCCCTATACATTCATCAATACATTGCAATAAGACCATATAATAATGAAACGTCTGCAGCATGTGCTTGTGTTACATTGATGGAGCTAGCTTAAAACCCCTCACAGAAGACGTGCAATCTCTAACATTGGTGTGTCTTCGGCGTTGTAACAGACAAAAGTGCATGCATTTATCAAGCACATTGTGCGTGTTAATAGTCATTTCTTCGCAAAAAAGAAAACTTTATAAATCTGCCAAAAACAGCGTAAAGCAGTGTGCTTTGAACATGAAACCTACCTTGCCATGAGGTGAAACACGAACGTAGTTTCTTGCTAACGTCAGTTTCACATGCTCAAGCCTTAGCCTCCTTGCTCTGAATTAATTCAACACCGTAACGTTAACCTTCATGGACGAGTGTAATTTAGTCATTATTCTAATTTCATATTTAACGTTACTGTGTGTGTGGTATAACGTTATGATATAACTTCAATTTAATATATAATATAACATTAAGTTAGCTAGCTAGCTACGTAATACAGTTTTACATTGTGAATCAGTTAACCACCAAGCTAACATAGTATAGTTAACTTCCTGCCCACCTCATTCCCCTAAAAAATACTGCATAGAAAATGTAATTAAAAGGACATATTGTCTTTGGTTTACTTACATGAGAAAGCTCTTCACAGTCCAAGTGAGGAAAAGAGAGTAGTCCTAATGTCCTAGTCCTTCATATGTGCTCCCGCGTCTTGAGGCAAACACGTCACAGAGACGTTAAATTCTGGTTCAGTCAGTGTTGATTTTGAAATTAACACTGAACAGAGTTGTTCGAATTTGACTCCCAGGATCAACACTAACTCTTTTTAAGGAATAACTCTCTTGTAGTTGAAATGACTAAACAAGTGTTGAAACGACTCTGTATTTTTTACACCCAACACCAACACTTGAAATTTAACACTTTTGAGTTTGCTGTGTAGGTGCATGAAGAAATATGCATTTGGAGTATTATCCATCTTTGGATCAACATACATGTGCGAGCAGATATTCTCAAACATGAACTACATCAAGTCCAAATACCGCACCCGCCTCACAGATGAGAGCTTGCAGTCCTGTGTGAAGATTAAAGTTTCCTCTTACATGCCCGATGTTGAGAAGCTGTCCAGTGATGTCCGAAAACAGAAGTCACATTAAACGGGTGAGAACACAATCCTGTCATAGGCACATATTTATTAACAAAGTGTCTGTTTTTATAAAGAGATTTCTGATTTTTGTCAGTATTTGGAATGACACTTAGGGATATTATTGTGTTTTATTGCTCAGGTCCGAGGATTGCTGCACTTGTATTGTGCGTGTCTGTTGCTGAGATAAGAGGGGGAAAAGAGAAGAGGATGCTGCTGCGTTGTACCCTTGCACTGACTTACTTGGCATTTGCAGAAAACTAAAGAGAAGAGGATAATGCACAGAAATTGAACTTAAACTGTCTTATTTTAATTTTATGCTTCACATTTTCAAAAAGCTACTCTACTGTGTTTTTAATTTTTTAAGCAAGCTGCCTTTTAATTGCAGGCTGTTTTATTACTCGTTTGCAATTGTAGCCTATTCATTTGTGTCTGTTGCCGCCATAAGGGGGAAAAGAGAAAAGGCTTGTTCTGCATTTTATTCATTTGCACTGACTAAGGCTACTTAACTTGGCATTTGCAGAAAACTAAAGAGAAGAGGATAATGCACAGAAATGCACTGAAATCGAAATTAAACTGGCTTATTTTTGTTTTATATAGCCCACTTACCTTTTCAAAAGGCTGCTGTTTTATTTTTATAATTGCAGGCTGCGTTTTAACTGCAGGCATTTTATTGCACTCTGTTGCCCAGATAAGGGGAAAATAAGAAGAGGATTGTATTGTTATTAAGGTTTGAAGAGGACTGCATTTTATTTCCATGGGGAGGTCTGAAATTACAGGCCTATTATGCACATTCCATTCTGTTTTTTGTTTTTTTTGAATCCTCAAAATAAAAATGACACCAAAAATCTGATTTCTTTATTGTATTTCTATAATTTCATCAATGCAACAAAACATAATACATTAATATTGTAATGGAAGTTAAACTTAAAGCACCAAATATCGTACAGCAGAGTAGTCACGTGGTGTGTCATTCTCTCCAGGATGCACTGCAGGGAAAATAAACATTTAATCATGAATGCTCATTATGTATTTGTAGCCTACTTAGTCATTTTGATAGTAGGCTAATATAGCTAATATACACTTACAGCCTGTGTTGCCTTCATATAAGACTTAAATAAGGCTTTTAATTTTTTGCGGCTCCAGACAGATTTGTTTTTTGGTTTTTTTGGTCCAATATGGCTCTTTGAACGTTTTGGGTTGCCGACCCCTGTGCTAAACTGTCCGCATGCATACTCTCTGGCTGCTAACGCTAAGTTAAGTCCTTGTCCTTTACACCTCAGTGCTTTCGTTTAGCTCACAGCTCAGCTGTGCAGGCCCTCTCATTGATTACCTGAATATACGACACTCTGTTTTTGCAGGATCACGCATAAACCTACCAAACTAATATGCAAATGTGTTATTACAAATATACTGATGCATAGTAATGTAAGTCAAACTCCCTGCCTTCACCAGACTAATGCACAGCCTCACACAGTCAATCACTGTCATTGAGATTTATGCAGTACTACCCCTCTTAGATGTTCCACAGCCCTCTCTCCAGCAGTTTGTTTATATTCCTCATCTATTAAAACTCTCCTTTTACCAGCTTCTCCATGTTAATAGACTGAGTGCCCTCCCTCAGGTACACAGTTTAATTTTCTCTTTGACCAAATTAGGTTTCACATTATCTTTCAATTATGTGAAACCAAAATGAAGCCAGTAATGGAGTCTTTTAACAATCCCCTGTCAATCAAAATCCAGCTACAGCTGTAGAAAGAGGAAATGAACAGCTGGTGTAAAGAAACCAGTTAAATGTTATTTAGCATCTGTCATTTGAGCTTCTGTTAAAGAGTATCCAGCAAATCAACACTGAAGGCAACAGATAAAGGTTATGAAATGCTGTATCCTTTTAAAATGTGTTTTCTTGCCACTCGCTGCACCACTTTGTCCTACAGGCCTCAGCCCCACACACTCTGAGAAGGAAGAGAGTGAAAGAGACAGAGCGGTCGCTGGTGACGACACGGGGGAGTTATTGGCACATTGTTGATCCCTGTCAGAGGCCAAGCTGGCTGCTCTTTGCACTGAAGTGTGGCCCGTTCTGGCCCTGATCCGCGGAGTGGAGGTTGTTGCTTGCACAAGCCCAGTGGGCGGAGGGCCATTCTGCTGGGGGTGCTGAAAGATGGAAGCTCCCTGGCCAAGCTTCAGTGGGAGGAGACAGGCTTCTCTGTCAGGTATTACAAATATATATTAATACACTCGCGTATTTATGCTAGAACTACTTGGCATGTGTTATTAAATGACGATTCTCATTAACTTCCATTAAACAATTTTTATATTTTTCTTGTCTTGGTCCTTTCAGCATGTTTATTACTCTGTATAGTTCTTTTCTGTTAGTGTTTCTTTTTTCCTCCTATGTAATTTTTCTAACATTTTACTTTTTTCATCATTTTACCCCCCTGATCTTACTTTCTTCTTGCTTCTTCCTCTTCATTCTTAAATCCATTAATCCCTATTGAATCCATCCTGGTGTCACTCCATGCTGTATCTGTGGGTTTTTCCCATCCTTCCCAGTAACTAAGCTCCATGAATTCTTGGTCACCCAGCGACACACCTGTTGGGCCTCATACAGACAACAGGCCCCCGACAAGGTTTACGACCTGAGGTCTGATACAGATCAAAGATTGCAGACCAACCAAATGGCTGCTCTCTTTGTCTAAGACCTGGGAGCCAGGTCACAAAGGTATGCAGGACACCTCCATCCCCACTCACTCTGCTGCCCCCTGCTGGGTGCAGCCCCCAACTGGATGGAGCTGTTAGCATTCTGGCTGCTCCTTACCTTAGACCTATGGGCCAGAGCACACACGAGTGTGGGACACCTCCACCCCTACCTGCTCGGCCGCTCCCCTGGTGAGCGCTGACCCCCATATGGCACGGGAACCACCAGCACCCTGCTCCATTTGTCTAAGATCAAAGGGCCAGACCAGGAAGGAGCGCAGGCCACCTCCGTTCCTAACCCCCTCTGCCCCCCCCCCCCCGGTGGGTGCGGACTCCCATTGGACAATAGCCACCCTGCTGTGCGGCCAGATGTTTACCTGCACTAACCCTCACAACTTTGCTTCCAGTTGCTTCCAGCCGGTTTCTACAAGGATCCCAGCTGGTCATGACGTAAAAGGAAGTGAACACTGCTTAAACCACAAGCTTCCAGTCTGTGTCTAGTGGCTTCCACACGAATCCCAGCTAGGCACGACGAAAAAGGAAGTAAACACTGTACGGACATGAACTACGTGCCAATCTCACCCTCGCTGGACAAACTGAGATTTCCCAAGCACATTTTTTCCCCGCATCCGAAGGAGAGTCGCCGCCGCCGCAGATGCCGCCGCTGCCAGCGCTCTCAATAAAGTACCTGCAGACCCGACTCGCCACTTCCCACTGATCGCAGAGAAGAAAGAACCGCCGCATCTTTCTTCAACCTATGCAACCCGCCACGCAACCCGCCGACAGAGCGGCACGGCCCACCGTCGTCATCCGAGCCGAGGAACCGAGCCGGACCCAAAAACGGATCCCACACATCTCCCTGCTTCGTAGGCACTTAAGAGGCTTGATCTGGGCAGAGGTAGTTTTAAGTGTGTTTTCTTCATAATTTCTTGTATAAGTTAAGTTAGCAGACCGCGTGTCCCGCATTTGTGATAACGGACTGAACGTCCTATTATCTTATTATTTGATTATTTGATTTCGTTGATCAGGCATACTACGGTCTGACGACCGGAGCCTGAAGAATTTTTCTTTATGTGGTGTGTTTTCCCTTCTTTCCCCTTAACCTACACGCACATACACACCGGGTATACACCGGTGAAACCTCATTTGTCAGAGACACACGGGCTAAGCTCACAGACGCCACTAGCCGTTGTCTTTTACAAACCTCGCGGCCATTTCCCCTGACCGAAACTCTTGCGTGACGTACTCTCTCTCCTCCCTTACGTCCGCAACTTCACCTCTCCTCTTTTACACACACACACACACACACACACACAAACACACATACGCCCTTGTATAATTTAGAATAGGTGTCACACCGCGGTGAGGCTTGTCTCGTCTTGGTTTTTGTCTTGTCATTTCCTGTTTTATTTCGAAAAGTAACTCTCCTCTCGTTTCAGGTCACTTGTCCTTCCTCATGTGTCACCTGTCTGATTGTCTTCCCTGATTCTCGATTGTGTCCACCTCATGTGTTAAATAGTCTGCGTCTCCCTTTGCCCTGTGCCAGAGTGTTTCATCTGTCGATCACCCCAGCCCGTTCTCATAGTCAAGTCACCCCACTCTGTGCGGAATTCCACGTTGAGTATCATTGCCTCCTAGTGAGAGATTTTTGTTTGTAATTTTTCATAGTCTGTAGTCCATAGCCTCTTAGTGAGTGATTTTGTGTTAGCCAAGTGCCATAGTTTAGAAATTCGTCTCCTAGTTTCAGTCTAGATAGTTTTTTCCTCCTGGTGAGTGATTTTGATTTCTAGTTTTCATAGTGATATAGTTGAGCCTCTGTTTTATAAGAGAGCCTTTTCTGTTCGTAGGTATAGATAAGTGTAGGGTTTTGCCCTCCGAACGGAGTGGTTTTTTGTTACTGTTTGGTTTCTTTTATAAAAGTAATTTTCATAGCCCAATTATTTTGCGAGCGAGAGTCTGCCTCTGCCAAAAATAAAGCCTGCCTTTGAAACCACACTCTTCTGCGCCTGAGTCCTGTCCTTAGTCTCGGCCTGACAATAGGTACATGATGGATGTTTATTGATTGAGGTGTTATTGATTACTAATTGATATCATTGATTTTAATAAATTCTGTTATGTTTAAAGAGAAGTTGTCTGTATTGTTTGTACAGGTGTTGTTGTAAAGGCTGGTTAAAAGAGTCAGTGCTCAGATTCACACCTTCATTGTTCGTCTTATGCATATCAGTACCTCCCCGGCTACTGATATCTGTAAGCGAACGTTTGTGAGACTGATTTTCGAGTTGGTTATTGGTCACTGATTCCAGGGTGGTGCCCTGTAATTATTAATTCTTATTAATTATTAATTGAAAGAATATTATTATTATCGTAGATAATTATTCATTTTTGCTAATAACCTGCTCCTATAACGCACAACAAATGATGCCTATGTGAAGCACAACACGCCAATCATCTCGTTGGAGCCATGTGACATATCCTGCTGCGATGTCACCCCACTCGGAGGCCTCAAACCGATGGTGTTGTTAGATCTGATTTATTTGATGGGGCTGCTGGAGGAGCGGGGGTTCGGGGTAAGTAGTGTGTGGGTGGGTGGGGG
>WARS01002466.1:0-20000 GCA_008933995.1 Datnioides undecimradiatus | reverse complement strand
CGCAGCGTCGCTCTTTAACGCGCTGCGGACGGTTCCTTCACACCCTCGGCCACTTGACCCTCGGGACCCGCCTCCGTCCTTTTTAACGCCTCACACACACACACACACACACACACACACACACACACACACACACACCCCTCTCTCTTAATGTCTCCCCCTCATGTATTTTTCATGCTGTTAAATCCTCCCCGGTCGGCCCGTGCAGCTCCGGGCTCCCGCTCCGTTTAACGGCATTCATGGACCCGAACCCTCCGCTGTCTGCTCCTCTTTAACGGGCTGCAGCGGCTCAACCACCGCGGTCTCACACCTGGAACCCGCTCTTCTTCTTCTGCTACTCTCCGTCCTTTGCGTCATGTCTTTGGGCACCAGCACAAAAACGGGATTCTCCGTGCGGGACATCCTGGAACTTCCAAACCCGAGCGGGAGATGCGGCTCCGGGACCGAGGAGACCGAGGAGGACGACACCGAGGAGGCCTCCGCGGAGGCTTCAGAGCCGGGGAACGCGCAGAAACTGGGATTTAACGGCCGGAGTCTGTGCGAGCTCGGCGGCGGAGGAGGAGGAGGAGGCTACGGCAGGTGGAGCCGCGGATCCGGCAACCTCCACTTCTCATGTAAGGAGACATGACTTTAAAAATAAAAACACAAAAGATTTAATTATAATTAATATCTCACGTGGTCCAGACTCGTGAATCTGACGCTCCTCTGCTCGTGCGTAATTGCCAAAATACAGTAAAGCGCCAAATCAGTGGCAAATTGTTTTAATTTGCGCCAGAAAATATATAATTAGGCTGATTATTTGATTATTATTACAAATAATCTGAGGTTTTATCGCTGAAATTACAAAAATTATAAGAACTTCATCTTAATTTCTTAGTTTCTTGCATCCGCGCGCAGCCTGAGACCGTCCCCTCTCTCCTCCGTCAGGTTTCACATTATATTTATTATCAGTTATTAAATCGCTGCATCTCAGTGAAGGTGGAATGTTTCTCTCAGTTTCAGTTGCGGGTGTTTGGGTTTTGGGTTTTTGTTTTTCAGCCTTTTTGCTGTTTCAGTGAAATCATTTGCGTTGGACGTTTATTTGAGTAATCAGATTACTTTTCCTGTCTCCCTGCAGTACACGGGCTTTCCTTGCAGTCCCGTGCCGAGCCCAAATCTCCCGAGCTCTCCACGGACGAGTCCCCAGACGCGGAGCGGGATGCGGCGGGCGGCGCGGCGCAGAAGAGCCGCGGCAGGAAGCGGCGGGTCCTCTTCTCCAAGGCGCAGACCTTCGAGCTGGAGCGGCGCTTCCGGCAGCAGCGCTACCTGTCCGCCCCGGAGAGGGAGCACCTGGCCGGGCTCATCCGCCTCACCCCGAACCAGGTGAAGATCTGGTTCCAGAACCACCGCTACAAGATGAAGCGGGCCCGGGTGGAGCACAGCCTGGAGGCGCTGCAGCTGCTGCCCGCCCGCCGCGTCGCCATCCCGGTTCTGGTGCGGGACGGGAAGCCCTGCGACCGGATCACAGCGCAGGACCTGGAGGCGACGCTCAGGTCCGGCCTGAGTCTGCCTCTGTGCGCCTACTCTCCGCTGCTGCACCCCGCCTACGGCCCGGACCACCCCGGGCTGCCGCAGCAGCACCCAGGGGTGCAGCAGCTGGCGCACATGTACCACTGGAGCTGGTGAAGCCGGAGCCGAACGCTTCCTGCGGGACACTGCTCCTAAAAAAGCCCGAGTTCGGCCTTAAATGATCGTTTTCCTTCAGCCCCGCAGATGACCACCGCCTCCAACATAAAGAAAAGCCCGTCTGTGTGGAGGGAGGTCGGGTTTTATCAGGATTTCAGAAACAGTAAATCCCAGAAAGGTTCAGCGTCTCGAATCAAGTCAGAATAAAGCAAATCTAAAGTCACAGCACAGGTTTTATTCTCCGGTCGTCAGCCTGTCTCTGATCAGATCAGCGCTTTGTACAACAGTTTGCTTCGTTTAGCGGCGACACTTTCACCATAAAAAAGAAAATAAGTCACATTTTCTCCGGATGTGACGCGCAAAACGTCTAAAACTACAGAGTTAAACACGTGGAGTCGAACTAAAACGGTCTTTTGTTTGTTTTTTGGGGGGATTTTATTGTTGTTGTTGTTGTTTTCTGTCACCTTTCTCGTGTGCGTGTTTTATAAATCTATTTATAACGTTGACCGGTGAGTTGTTTTGTAATGAGCTGGATATTTATGCTGGTGAATAAAAGTCGTGTGAGCCTGTGTTGAATGGAAATCAGGTTGTTCGCGCTCACGGGAACATTTCACTCACTTTCCACAGACTTTATGATTTTATTAAAATCAGTAACGCTTAGTTTAACAGTCATTGCTCAACAAGACGGACATTTATGATCTACAGGATTGATTTTAATGATTAAAATCAAGGTTTTGGACACTTATGATTAATTTGGACGATTATAAACGAATTCAATGATTTAATATTTTGCTATGAACTATAAAATTACGTTAAGTCATTATAAATAATATTTTAGGAATAACTTTGCACTCAGTTATAACTGTTTACTGATAATATTCTTAAAAATAGCTAAAACCTTAATGGAGTTTGGTAAATTTACAAATTACTTTTTCATTAAAATTGTTAATTTTTAGTAAATAATATGAGTTTACAGCAGCTGTGGTGATTTCAAAGTGACCGTGTTTGTTTATTTTTACCAGCTGTTGTTGTTGTTTACTGAAAACTGCATCATCAGCAGCATTAAAGGCAGCGGTTCCCAACCTGTGGATCCGGGCCCCTCGAAGAGCTCTAAAGAGAAATCTGCGGGAGACAGAAACAGAAAAACACGTTTAGCGGCTTCGTTTCTGTGATTTGTTGCATTTTTGTGTGAAATACAGGATGTTTTCACTTTCAGTTTCCTAAAACACAGAAAAAATCAAAAACCCGCCTCATCTTAAGAAGCTACACAGCAAAACGTTTAACCTTAAAGTCGACAAACGCCTCAAACTCACCTTGTGACAGTTTGTTTGTGGACATTTGATCATGTCTGAGTTTGTTCGAGGGTCTGATGGAGCCGAAACAGGTTCACCTTAAAGGGACAGTTTGGAAATTATCACTTTTGATGCAGAGAGTTTGATCCCACGCTCATGTTCAAATATTAGATATGAAGATGCAAGCAGGAGGTGATTAGCTTAGCTTAGCATAAAGACTGGAAACAGAGGGAAACAGCTAGCGTGGCAGTGTAAAGGGGATAAAATCACCTCATTAAAGCTCCAGGGCAGGAAAGTTGGACTCAAACTCCAACAAAACTGTGGGTTCTTGTTTAAACGAGATGTTAAATGTTGATTTTGTGCATTCTGAGCCAAATAGTTCACACAAGCCTAAACTTTGAGGAAGTGTTTCCTGGGAAACAGGAAATATCCCACAGGACCCACTCCGGTCAAAATCCACTCTTGGTTTCTTCGTTCATCCAAAGATCTTTCGTTTTCTGCCACAGACGAAACACCCGAGCTTCCAGGATGCTGCCAGGCGTAGTTCAGTCAGAGCAAGGCTAACAGTTTCCCTCTGTTTCCAGTCTTTGTGCTAAGCTAAGCTAACTAGCCCCAGCTGCAGATGTGAGACATCAGTCTACTCAGTAAACTCAAACAGCATCCCCCCAAAAATGTTGAACTGCTCCTTTAAAGTTGCTCATCATTTGATTATTTAAGTTTTAACTCTTAACATTAAACATTTATATATTAAACTAATATTATACATTAAAATATATATATTAAAACTTATTAAACACAGAAACAAGCTGTGACTTCATGTTTGACACCTCGGACCTGCTGCAGCTTCAGAGCTCATCTGACTTTTTATGATTTTTAATTTAAATATTTTTGTTTTTTTAAGAGATTAAAACATTTTTACTGCAGCAGACGACGTCATCCAACAGCATCCAGCTCTTCACTGTGCAGGGACAAAGGAGAGAAAGACCCCCCGTGTGTGAGTGTGTGTGTGTGTGTTGGGGGGGGGGGGTCCTTGTACTCAGAGGGGTCAGAGGTCAGCTCATCTCAGAGGGATGATGTCATCACCTGCTGCTACAAAAGAAGAAGAAGTGCAGAGGAGACAAAGGGAAGAAGGAAAGAGGACAAACAAGACGCAAGTGTACGACTTTAAAGGACCGGTCTGGTGTTTCTGTCACGTTGAAACTCAGAGTGACTCATATAAACAACACAAATATCAATATTTATGTGTCAAATCACACATTTACAAGTAAGTAAACAACAGTTCATGACTCAAAAACAGTGCAATGGCTTCTTCATTCATTAAACCTTTTATTATTTTATTTCTATCTGTTAATTAAATGTACACTTTTTTGCTCTGTAATGATAACTACCTGTTTTATTAAACTACACATTTTCATTTTGAATTTTTAAGCTAATTCCATCACAAATTTCACATTTTTTACTGAACAAAACCAAAACTTTATTTAACACATGTCCACTGTTTACAGTTCATTCAGATTTGTTGTAATTTACATTTTAATATTTAGTTTTCCCTTCCAGGCTCTCATGGTTTTATTATTATTTATTTATTTTTACAGTATTTTTCTTTGTTTAATTCATAACTTAATGTTAAATGGAGCTGATGTTGTAGTCGCTGTTCACCATGCAGCCAGCAGGTGGCAGCAAAAGCCTAATCAAGACCTGCCTCCCTCATTACACACACACACACACACACACACACACACACACACACACAGACCCTGAACCATCACAACCAAATGTGTTTCAGTGAGTATTTGGTGCAGCAGGTATACGTGTGTGTGTGTGTGTGTGTGTGTGTGGGTGACATGTCATGTTACACGATGCAGACGAACCTGAGGCTGATGATGTCACAGCGCGCGATGACTCCAACGACTCCAAGTCCGATGTGTTGCAGACGAGGGACGACCTGTCGGCTCAGTGCAGACGGTCAGAAATGAGGAAAACAACACGCCATGAAAATAAAGATGTGACGTCTGTGAGTCAGAGCTGCTTCACTGCAGCTGGAGCAGTGTATCTGCTGCTGTGAGTCAGAGTCAGTGTGTGGTGATGTGTTGCTGTGACTCCAGAGTCTCTGCTTTAATACAGTGATGTGTTGCTGTGACTCCAGAGTCTCTGCTTTAATACAGTGATGTGTTGCTGTGACTCCAGAGTCTCTGCGCATTGAAGCTGAGTCTCTGCTTTAATACAGTATGTGTTGCTGTGACTCCAGAGTCTCTGGGTAAGAGCATTGAAGCTGAGTCTCTGCTTTAATACAGTGATGTGTTTACAGACTCCAGAGTCTCTGCTTTAATACAGTGATGTGTTGCTGTGACTCCAGAGTCTCTGTAGCAGCATTGGCTGGAGTCTTGCTGACAGTGATGTGTTGCTGTGACTCCAGAGTTCTGCTTTTACCACATGATGTGTTGCCAGACTGTGAGTCTCTGCAGAGCATTGAAGCTGAGTCTCTGCTTTTAATACAGTGATGTGTTTCAGAAAGCAGCTTGGACCTTTGCAGATGTTGCCAAGGAGTCGCTGCTCAGCCACAGAGAGAGAAGCTCTGTTTCCACTGCAGCTGTTCTCACACACTGAGGGACAGACTGACCTCAGGGCGGCGCTATGGAGCTCCTGTTCTTCCACCCACCCACACACACACACACACTCTTCCATGTTTTTTAATGCAGCTTTACCCGCTAAGTGGTGCAGAGATGGCTTGACTTCCCACGCCCACCTGCACACAGAGACACGCTGAACGCATTTCTGAGGACCACTTGTGGACGCCATGGACTCCTCTGACCTTCGGGCCACTGTATCCAGGTTACACTTCCTCCTGCAGCCTGAAATGCGTGTGTTTGAGCTAAGCCCAACAGAAACCAGTCTGATGTGTTGAAGCAGATAAAATCTCACAGGAAGCAAAAAGATCATTTAAAGCTGCAAAGTAACTGAATATTAAAGGCACCGTGTTACTGACATAAACACATCTTTATCTAACGAGATGACTTTAAACAACATATTTCACATGATGAAAACATATATACATGTTAGAAATAACTCATTTTATGTTTCAGTGCCTTTTATGTCGCCATGCTCAGTTACACAAACACATTATTTGTTCATTTCTGTTTATGTTTTGCTTTCTTTTGCGGTCCTGAGTCTTTTCGCTTTCCATTTGCCTGTTTGTTTGTTTTCTTGGTGCATAATTTTTGTAGAATAACAAACAAACAAACATAAACATAACGTCTGAATAAAATATGATTAGAATTAATTTGCAAATTTGAGATTTGGGGGCTCAGTTGCTTCAGAAACACAACATAAACACACGACAAGCTTACCGTACTGGTTACTGAGGTAAAATTTAATAAACTGGAGGGGATATTAAAGCCAGTTTAAAGCTGCACCGCCCCTAGTGGTCGTCTTGGAGAGCGTGCTGCTTTAATTGCAACAATGGGCGCTTTTAATCACAAACGTAAACAAACCCTCCTCAGGTCTGATCAGCCTGTTTATTGATAATCTATTATTAATAATCAGCAAACAGAGCAGACGGCTGCGCTGCAAAGCTCAGAGCTCAACCTAAAACTCGTCAGAGATAACGAGATTCACGACTCAACTTTCGTCCTCAGACTCTGCGTGTTCTCACTGAAGGCAGCTGCCTGGCTGCCGGGGACCGACTCCAGCACAGTATGACCTCGACATGCTGTGCAGCTCTTCAAAGAGGAGCAGGTCGTTATGATTATGAAACAGAAGAGGAAAGTCACTGATTGTGTAAGTTCATTTTAACTCTCACTGCAAAAACATGAGTCGGCACTTTCTGCACCGCTCAGCTGGATGCATGCAGGTTTCCGTGGCAACGCGGCTCGTACAGGTGGTGCCACGGTAACTGCGAGGCTTCGTTCAGTGACGCTAATGTACGACTCAGTAGGTTTATTTGAAGTCATGAGGAGGAGGCGACTGACTTCCAGTCCAGCTCCTCAATCCAAACCGGTCATGTTCAGTGTCCGCTACTATGGCTTATCCAGCCAATCAACGGGAGAGACACCTATGCGACATTAAAAGCTCAGACTTTGGTCTCAACGCGCCTCGACAACCCTTTAATCCAGCTGCAGGTACCTGCCTCTGCATGATGTGTGATGTCTGGTTACCATGGTGACAAACAGGCCCGTCAGTATATCAGGTGACTGATCAGTGTCATTAAAGTCATGTGACATCCCTTCTATGATGGCGCCACTGTTTTCTTCCCCTGAGTCGTTGTGTTTATTGTTAACATCATGTAAACGCTGTGATTCCACAAACATGTGGTTAATCAACAACAACACCAGTGGAGCATAAACAGGCTATGAAAACAAACCTACGGTGCCATGTGTGTGTGTCCTGAACGCTGCACATGCTTTCACACAATGTGAAGAGTGCTTTCAGTGCATTGAGCCTTCAGGGCCACCGTACTGATTCTCCCCCTGGACAAAAAATAGTTTAACAAAGTTATTGACGGATGACGAACAAACAAGTTGACAGCTTTGAGAACCTGCAGAATAAATAAACAAGTGTTTACCTGCAACACGGGGGGGAGAAACGTAGACAAGAAGGAAAGAAAGAAGGGAGGAGGAAGGAAAGAAGGAAGGAGAGGAGAGAAGGAGAGGAGGAAGGAGAAAAGGAAGGAATTAAAAAAGTATGAAAAGAAAAATGGGAAGAAAGAAAGAAGGGAAAGAAAGGAGGGAGGAAGGAAAGAGAAAATAGGAAGGAAGGAAGGGAGAAAGGAAGGAAGGAATTAAAGAAAGAGGAAGGAAAGTAAGAAAGAAAGGAAGGAGGGAAAGATGGAAAGTAGGAAAAAAAGGAAGGAAGGAAGGAAAGAAGGGAAGAAAGAGAGAAGACAAGAGTAAAAGAAGAGGGAAGGAAAGAAACAAAGGAGGAAGGAAGGAAGGAAACAAAGAAGGAAAGGATAGACAGAAAAGTCACAGCATCAGTAAAACAGGAAATTTCTATATTTTCTTGCTTCTTCACCCAGTTTGTTATAAAAACAGCGACGGATTAAACATGAACCTCCTGCTCCCCCCTCCCCACCTCCCTCCTCCCTCCCCCACCCTCTGTGTTCGGTTGTAGGTCAGTGAAGTTTTCCACATTTCAGGAGCCAGGTGGTCTGGATGCCTCCCCCCTCCTCCCCCTCCTCCCCCCGTTGGAGTGGGCTGCCTTTTCAAGAGGCGTTCAGGGGCCCCAGCTGCTTGGCCTCATGCTCCTCCAGAGAGCCGAGGATTAAACCGAGGGGAGACGCAGACCTGGGGTCTGCAGAGGAGACAGGAAACGTTAAAGGGAGGTGGGTGGAGGGCAGAGGAGGTGGTGCTCTCCCTCCCCCACCTCCCCCCAACCTCCCCCACCCTCTTCAACCTCAGCCAGAGACGCCACAGGTGGATCCACCTGAGGATCAGGTCTGAAGAGTGAGACCAGTTTCTTTAGGGCTGTATTAGTCCGGTAAAAGTAGAAATACCAAACTCTAAAAATACTCGATTACAAGTAAACATCCTGTACTCAAACTGATACTCAAGTAATTAAAGTACCAAAAGTAAAAGTAATCATTTTACACTAAACATGATATTTTTCTGTTTTAAACACTAATAAATAAAAAAGTATTTTAAAGCTTTTAAACAGATAATTAATTAGTAATTAGTAAAATGCTGCATCATAAAGCCTCACAATTAATGATTTAAAAAGTAAAGTTTAGTTTTGTAATTGTAGTTTAAGTGTAAGCAAGTCTGCAGCGATGTTAACTAAGGCTGCACACTAGCAACTGTTTGCTAAGTTCTGCATCTTTGTTTAGCGTGTTAGCATGCTAATAACTAAAGCTGTTAAATAAATGTAAATAAATGGAGTCAAAATAAAAAAAATAGTATTAACCTGAAATATGCACGTTGGGTAACAATATGTTTAAATTGTATAAGGGGAAATACGTTCTCAGATTTAAACACAATATCCATCTATCAGATTTATGTTCAATCTGTCAGGCTGATGTCATCTAGAAAAACTTAAAAGAAAACATTTAAATGCAGAAAAAGTTTTGAAATGGTCCCGATTATGAATTAAGTTTGTTTTTATGGACATTTTTGTTAATAAAATAAATGATAAACATTAAATATTAAAGTTTTTCCTGATGGGTGAAACTGGAGTTTACTTTATTGACAGCAGCGTTAACAGTCTGCAGCTAACTGTGCTGTGTCCATGCTAATCAAAGCTGCACCTCAGCAACTGGTACGTTCGTCATCTTTGTTAGCGTGTTAGCATGCTAAATGTTTGCTAAATAGCAAATAGCTCTAGTTTATCCTGCAGGGACAGAAAAGCTGTTTAAACCATATGAAAAGACCAAAAACAACAGGGAACATATTCTGCAGTATTAATACTCACTATTACACAAAATGTGGATTAATCCACTGCGTTAAATAGTCCCCAGCAAATTCACTGTTTCCTCCTGTTTAAGTGATGTTTGTTAGAAACAACAGCGCGCAGCTCTTAAAAGAAATGACTGTATGTTTTTTTAACAGTAAAACTTTATATTTTTCAGATTTTTATATTCAGAAGGAACAAATGGGCTTCGAGCAGAGAGCCACAGACAGGAAGTGATGTCAGGTAGTTGAACATTTTTTTTGTTTTTAGAGTTTTTAGCTGCTGTTATTCCAGATTTTATTATTATCAATAAGATTAATGAGAATAAAAATCCGGAATTATGACGTTTTTCTGTTAATGTCAGAAATTAAGATGGCAAATCCAAAAATTTGCCCCTCCACCACACTAACATGCTAGGCTAGTTAGCCAGCTGGGCTAATTCAGCTAACAAACAAAGAGATTCATATATTTCTTGATGAAGTAAAACAATTAAAACTTTATTTAAACACTGACAGCGACAAGAAGAAGTTAAATATAGAAAAGTCCATTTTTATTTTGACTTCTTCAGACATTGTTTTCTCCTGCAGCCGAGCAATTCCTGTAAAATGAGAAAAAGGAGGAAATTATTCAAAATTATTCAAAATATCAGGTTTAAATTGATGAGTTTATACATGCAGACACACCTGTACCCTCTGTTGTCTTATATTACCATAAACCTGTGCTTTCCTGTTGTTTACTTTAAAAAATTACAAAATTTACAGTCGTATGAAAAGTTTTTGAGCTTTGTGCAACAGATCGGCTTATTTCTGTCAAACACGAGGGAAGTTAAAGTGCCCAGAAAAGAACAGAAATCATTAAAACTGCATTTAAAGACAATAAAAACAAAAAAGTGACAAATAATTTTTAAAAAATATGGACAAAAATTTAATCCTGAAATTAAAAAAAGGTTAAAATTTACAATATTATCACTAACAACAGTGGGAAAACTCTTTAAATCTCATGTTCTGGTGTTTTATTGTGTCATCGCTGGACATTATAAATAAAGTTGCATTAAATAAAGTTTCTTTGTTTGGTTTTGGACTTTGTGGAGGCTGAAAGTGCTGAAATAAAACTAAAATCTCTGCAGACATGAACCGTCGGAGCTCAGCGTGATGACTTTCTGATCTCTTTTTTGTTTCTTTCTCGATTTTACTGCATATTAACTCGTTTAAACTCAGTGAAGGATTTGATGAAGCCTCTTTGTTGTTTCTGTCAAAGTGTCTGATTCAGGGAGCTGCATGAGGTTGAGGACGCCGCCGCCCCCGACCTCAAAACGCTCCCCTTCTCTGATTCGAAGGAAGAAATGTATTTTATTTATTTATTATTTATT
Organism: Datnioides undecimradiatus; assembly: GCA_008933995.1. Lineage (NCBI taxonomy): Eukaryota > Metazoa > Chordata > Actinopteri > Lobotiformes > Datnioididae > Datnioides > Datnioides undecimradiatus. Next base: position 9,293 of record WARS01002466.1, on the reverse strand, counting down.
ATCTTTGATGACAGACGGTGAAGAGCAGAGAGGGCGGCTCACCTTCAGAGACTGATGGCTTCAGTCAGTCGAGTTCAGGAGCTTCATGTAAACCAGAAGATGAAGCGTTTAACTTCTTTTTCTCTGCAGGAAGAACAAAGACTCGTCCTCTCCGAGCGGCTCTGACTCTCTGTTACACTCAGTTCCAGTTTCTCTGTAATCTTTGTTTTTTTAAATATATATATTTTATTTATTCTTTAACTCTAATGTTACATTTTATGCGAGCTATGTCACAGTTTGACACATAAAAATACAAAAATCTTCATTTATTTATTGTTTACTGACCTTAAACTAGAAAAATATTAAAACATTTTGTGTCTAAATCAGCTCATAAAAAACAAAGAATAGTAAAATGCTGTTCATATTGAATTATACAAACTCTGGCTTCCTAATCTACAATAAACAGACAAAAAAAGATTGCAAATAATGAAATGATACATAAAGTGATGAAATGTAGTTGAAATTTGAGGTATCTGTAGCCTTTTCTACTAAAATATGATATTTTAGCTGCTTCAGTTACTTTAAAAATGAATATTTATTGAAAAAAACAAACAAACAAAGAACAAAATATAAAAACGTAGCCGAACAATAAGTAAATCAATCACTTAGTTGATTTGGTAACCATCAAAAAGTTAATCAGTTACTGTTTTAATCAAAATTTCTCATAATACTTAGTAATTTTTCATGTTTCCTGCTGTTTTTTCTTCATTTTAAATGAAAATAAACTGAATTAGTATGAAACAAAAAACTTTGATTAATGTTTGAGCCGGAATAAAAGAGAAGAATAATCAGGTTAATCCATAATTTTAAGGATCATTACATGTATTTTATTATAAAATAATTTAGTGGCTTCACTTCAGCCAACTCCTACTGCAAACTGAAACATCAATGCAGGACTCATCATTTATTATTGTTCTATTATAGTTAATATATTAATAGATGTACTTTCAACACCCACAGGAGGCAGTGAGTCATTTTAATTTTAATACTTTTGCACTTTAACTATAACGTTTTCATTGTTTTACTGTATGAATACTTGTTAAAGTAAAGAAACTGAATATTTAACTTTATTGAAATAGTTTATAAATATAAATATTATTTAAAAAATATTAAAGTCTCTGCAGAAATATTATCAAACATGAACAAAATCAAAAACAAAGTTTGTGTGATATTAAAGTTGCAGAATCACATTAGAAGATAAACAACTGACTAATTCCTGCAGAATATGACGAGTCAGCGCGATCAATAGCATGAACACAATTATAATTATAATAATTATAATATCTTTAATTTCCCACTGAAACAAACTGAGCTGCGTCAGACACAAACTGTTTATATAGTTTATGGTCAGGTGGTTAAATGTTCTTATATTAATATTACAAAGTGGATCAACACCTACCTGCACATGGTGCATCACGCAAAGTCATGAATCATGTCACGGAGCCGCAAACCTGCAGATCTGCACCGTCGGAGCAATAAAACATGAGAAAACAACTCAAACTTTACAGTAATAATCAAAAGTTTTAGTGCCAGTTCAACACCAGGCTGTGATTAACCACAGGACGAGTAAATAAAGCATGCTGTTCCTGCAAGAAAGGAAATAAATGACAAAATAAAGTAATTAAATAAACAAATAACCCAAAAAACTCTGCAGTAAAATTCAAAAAAATTGGGAACATTTTTTTTTGAGAGCCAGTCGATAATTCACAGATTATTAATGAATTTTAGTGACATCATTAGATTAATTTAAAGTTAAAAGCATGGTTAGGTGTAAATAATTAGGATTAAACTCATAAATTACTAAAAGTCCATGTGAAATATGTGAGGATTCAAACTTTAAGTGACACTGAGCAGCTGCGGATATGACACGGTCACATCATCTGTGGCGTGAAAACGATTAAAACTGTGCAGTGATGCGGTGGCAACAGAGGCCCTGAAGATTCAAACACTAAATTCATTTAAAACATTTAACTTCATATTTTAGTTTTAAACAGACACACTTAAGAAAAAAGTTCCTGTTTAATTAAAATAAAGTTTTGAAATCTTATTTTGAGCCTCAGTGAAGTTATTAACCAGCTGCAGCTTCACAGATTTATAATTAAAAGGCCTTTCGGCTGTTAATGAATTAATGAATTTAAATTAATCTTGTATTAAAGAATCTGCAGTAAACACATCCGGTCACCGCGCAGCTGCACGTTAAGTCCTTCAACTCAGTCTGAAGCAGTTCTCCGCTCTTTCCGGTCCATCCGGTCCCGGCGGGTTACCTCTCCGTGCCCCGGTCTGGTCCCCCTCAGGATCCCGGCCCCGGTCCCGGTCCCACCCTTGCACACAGACTTACGGTTCACCGGAGAGCAAAAGCGACGTTTTTAATCCGCCGCCTGCGAAACCGACAAAGAGCACGTGGAGTGACGTGACGCAGCAGGTCAGCAGGTGATTGGCTGCTCGGACTCGAAGCTGCACCGTTTAAAAAAAAAAAGAAAGAAAGAAAAAAAAAAAAAAAAGGTGCGTTTTTGTTGAAGAGAGCAAACATCTGCAAACATCTGCAAACATCTGCAGCTGAGCTCAGCGACGGAGGAGCGCAAACGGAATCAAGCCAGAAACAGATCAACGAGTCACAGGTTGGAGTCTCCAGCTGATCCATGACTGATTCATTTAGCTGCAGTGTTTAACAGCAGAGGCCAATGAGTACATACATACATACATACATAAATAAATAAATAAATATGGAGGTTAAAACGTTTCATTTCTTGAAAATTTAAATTGATTTAAACGTAAAAATAAAGAAATAAATAAATCAATCACACGGAGCAAACATTCAGAACAAATGACCACAAATTAGCTCAATAATTAATAAAATAATTATGTCTATGGTCAAATAACCAAACGTGAAAATAGAGAAATAAATGAATGTTATGCTGCTTCAGAAATTATGAATGAATACAGGTTAAATTTATTGTTGGAAATGATGAAACAGATTTTACAGAGGGATTTTAAACGACAGGAGGAAATCACGACAGTTAAATTAAAACTGTACTGAAGCTGAAACAAAGTTCATTTTCTGTTTTTGTGTAACAGCAGCTGTGAGCTCCTGCAGGAGTCACAGTCACACCACAAGCAGAGAGTCAAAGTTGAACTGTTTCAGGAGAGAATCAAATAAATGAGCTGCGGGACTCAAACACAGCGACGGAAAGGCTTTAAACGCACATTAAAGTGACAAGAAGTCCCGCAAAGACGCGCGTGGCGCCTCCAGAGCGTGAACAAAGACTAAAGTGAACGAATCTGATGTCAGTGATAATGGATCAGCTCCGCTTCTGATCCTCATCAGTAACAACCGGGATCATTTGCCGCTCAGCGCCGCGGGTTCCGCCGCAGAGCGAAGCCGCGCTCACAGTTTGAAGTTTGGGTTGTAAAGCAACAACAAACCAAACCGCAGCAGCGGAAGCAGAAAGTAGGTCCAAACCATTTTCTCCACTTACCTCTGAAATGTCAATTGCCATTGTTGGCTGCCGTGTCCGCGTCGCTCCGCCCCTCCATGTGTTGGAGTCTGAGTCCGGCGGGATAAGGGGAAACTCGTCTCCTCCTGCAGCCGAGCAGCTGGACTTCTTCCCAGGGAGGCAGAGGACGCAAGAAGCCGGAGGGAGGGAGGGGGACGCAGGCAGAGCGCCGCCGGACAGAGCCGACCACATCCAGCGCAGAGCACGGGGTGGCCGCACCATGTCCTTCAGCCCAAAGCACTCCACCCCCTTCTCAGTCACCGACATTTTGAGCCCGATGGAGGACAGCTACCGGAGGTTCGGAGGGATGGATCCCGCCGCGGGGAGCCTCGGATCCCAGCTGGGCGCCTACCGGCAGCCGCAGGTCTCTCAGCCCGGTATGCAGCATCAGCAGCAGGCGCAGCAGCAGCATCAGCCGCCTCATCTCCACCATCACCACCATCACCATCACCATCACCACCTGTCCTCCTCCTCTTCATCCTCATCCTCCTCCTCTTCCTCAGCCACCGCAGCCGCAGCGGCAGCCGCGGCCGCCGCCTCTCTGGGACCCGGCGGGCCCTATCACCACCACGTGCCCCACGGGGTGCCGCAGTTCTCCGGGGCCGTCGGCGGCTTCTGCAACGGCGGCATCGGGAACGTCGGAGACCTGCCGTCCTACCAGGAGACGGTGCGCGGCGGCGGGGCGGCGGCGTGGTACAGCAACCCGGAGCCCAGATACCCGACGAGTGAGGAGAAGTTTAATTAAAATAACTTTTCAGTTCCTTTAATTCGAGCTAAAGTTTGGAAAAAGCGTCTCCTGCGTTTACGCAGCACGTAAAATATTAAAACGCGGGTAAAATGTTTGACTTCAGTGTTTGATGCTCAACAGTTAGACTTTATTCGTTATTTTATCCCAGGCATCATGTTTCTCTTAAACAGGCCTGCTCAGATTTCAGCTCACTGACCCTGAAACAATTTTATTTGTATTATTATTTAAAGTCTCTGTGGCGCTAAAACGAGATTTTAATAACTTAAAATCATGATTTAGAGCCGACGCTCCTGCATAAAGGCTGAGAGTAGAGAAACTCTTTAAAACAGCATTTAAATAAAACGGTTGTAACGAACAACTCGATTTTTTGCGTTGATTTATCGAAATGATCTAAAAAATAATTATACATTTATAATAAAATGTTTGCTACTAAACTTTTTGGTTTATTTCATTTTTAAATTTTATATTTTCTGTTTTTTTTTAAGTATGTATTTTTAAAAATACCTCTAAATTCATCAGGATTGAACTCGAATTTAATTGTTTGGTGATAAATTTTATTTTTTTTAATTTAATAATTTTCCAGTTTTGTTTTGTTTTTTTCCCCCATCTAAACGTTTTTTTGTTTCCCGCCTAGTTTCCAGATTCATGGGCCCCTCCGCCGGGATGAACATGTCCGGGATGGTGGGCAGTCTGGCCGGGATGGACTCCAGCACCAAGTCCATGGTGACGCTGCACGCCGCGCCGCGGAGGAAGCGTCGCGTGCTCTTCTCACAGGCGCAGGTGTACGAGCTGGAGCGGCGCTTCAAGCAGCAGAAGTACCTGTCCGCCCCGGAGAGGGAGCACCTGGCCGGGCTGATCCACCTCACCCCGAACCAGGTGAAGATCTGGTTCCAGAACCACCGCTACAAGCTGAAGCGGCAGGCCAAGGACAAGACCGCGCAGCAGCTGCAGCAGGACGGAAGCGGCGGCGGCGGCGCAGGAGGAGGTGGAGGTGGAAGCGGCGGAGGTCTGTGCGCGACGACCCACCGCTCCTCCTCCGTGTCCCCGATCCTCTCCAAGAACGGCAAAAGCTGCCGGAACGACTCCAGCGGCGGAAACCGACAGAGCAGCTCGGGGGAGGCCTTGGCCGCGACCCCGCAGCAGCAGCAGCAGCAGCAGCAGCAGCAGCAGCAGCAGCAGCAGCAGCAGCAGGTGAACCAGCTCTCGTCCGCGGAGGAGCTGGAGGATTTGTCCCCGAGCCCGCCGCTGGGACTTCACGGGCAGATCAACATGACGCAGACGGACGCGGCGCTAATCGAGTACACAAACAGCATGATCGGCTCCAATTTACTGTACGGGAGAACTTGGTAGGGAGCCCGGGAGGCGGACTGACGGCACCGGGCGGCACCGGGCGGCACCGGGCTGCGGGAGCGGCGCCCCGGGCCGGATTTTTCAGAGAACCGACTGCAGGACACAAACTATTTTTTTTTTTCCTTCTCCGTGCGTAAAGTTTGGTTCCTTTACGCACGCAGGGACTCAAAAGACACTCGGTGGTTTTGAGCAACGAATAAACTGTACATTAGCGCCTCGACGCCGGCATGAATGTTGCTAAAAATGCGTTTTCTGCCTGTTTAAAGCGAAATGTTTGTTAGCTCCTCGTTTGTTTGATGACAGATGTGATTTATGCTGCTTTGAAAACCCGAGAAACACAAAAACCGGAGCCGGGAGGCGGCTTCCCGCTCCGCCAGGACCAGTTAAATTATTGCAGGTTGGTCGGTGGGGTTCGGGCGCAGCGGCAGACTCGTCGATATTCTGACACATCTGACTTTTTTCATTTGTTTCCAGTTTTGAATAAAAGAGATTTTCATTTTGGACATTTTGATGTTTTTGCTTTTTCAGCCTGAAGAGAAATGTTTTGTGTGCGCGCGGCGCCGCTGTGACGCATAACTGCGCCAGGATAATAAAACAACAACACATAAAAAACAAAAGAAAGCGGGTTAATTCTAAATGTTTTTATAATCATCCGGAGTCAAACTGCAGATAAACCGACATGAATCGCTTTTCCTTCATGTTTAATAGCAGAAATCTTGATTTAATCACTGTTTTATTAAAGATGATTCAGTTAAAGTGTTCCTGCCTTTAGCTTCAGGTCCGATCTGACCTTGAACCAAACTGGGAAACATGTTCTCATTTGCTCCTGGTTCTAAGCTCTGAGTTCACCTCTTTGTCTCCTGAAGTGGGATCGGTGGGAGCAACAGACACAGCGGACGCGTCGTCTTTGGCTCACTTGTACTTTATGTTTTTACAAGTTTTACAGGCCGTTCATCTTAAAAATCACAAGTTACGCAGTCGGGTTTTTTGTCAGTGGAATAAAAAGAAAAAAAAAAAGAATTGTACAAGACAACGGAACGAAACGACGACGTGTCTCCGACGAACAGTCCAGACTTTAACTCCAGTTGTATCTCCTGGACGGAGGCGGGAGGGGGTAACCTCTGCCGGAGCCGTAGCCCTGAAACACCACGAAACACGGGTTAAAGAAAACAATTAAACACAAACAGAAACAAACAAAAACACCAGAGTCAGCTCATTTATCTCATTCCAAAGTTTTGTTGATTCTTCGACTGGTTTCATGATAAAAACGTGTAAACAAACAACAAAAACAAACGGGGCACATGACGTTTCAGCCTTTAATCACACGCTTCATCTGAAACAGGCTCAGCTCACCGCGTTTACATTAAAACAATGGTCTGGAACAAGGCGTTTGTTTGTTTGTTTGTTTGTTTGCAGTCCGTCTGCACCTCAGACTGTCCGGGGACTAAAAGCAGACGGACGGTGAAAGTTGAGTTGTAGGAAGGAAGGCCAAACCAAACTCGTCTGAAGTTGTGGTGTTAGCGTCATGCTCTGAGGCGCCCTGAGGCCCCGCCCACAGCGACCAGTGTGTACCTGATGCGGCTGTCCCCGGTGGTCCCTGCGCTCGTCCCTGCGCTCGTCCCTGCGCTCGTGCCAGTCGTCTCTCCGGTGGTCGTAGCGCTGCTGGTAGCCGCCGGGCCCGCCCCCTCCCCGGCCGCGGCTCATGTTCTGCTGGTACGCCGAGTGCTGCGACTGCACGGCCCGGTCCCAACCGTGGCCGCCGCCGCCGCCGCTGCCGCCGCCACCTCCGTACTGCTGCTGCTGCTGCCTGGAGACGCAGACACATCGAGTCAGAGACCTGCTGCGGTCGAACCAACAAACACGACTTTCCCCAAAGTTTGTCTCGCTCCAGTGAAACGGACCAGTGATCAATGAGGTTCGGACACGTCGACGTGTAAAACAAACAGAAAAATCAACAGAAATAAACAAATTTTCTAATCAATTTATCGATTTAATCAGTTTTTAAACAGAAACAGCGACAAAGCTCGACTCGCTCTGCAGCTTCTGGGTCTCTGTTTTCAGCCTGCTGACTGTCAGCAGTCCATGACACAGAGCTCTGATCTGATCTGAGCTCAGATCTGTGCTGCAGTGACGTGTGTTAACAGAAATAAACAAACAGTAAACAGTAAACACGGCGTCGGACTGACTGAAGGTGTTGACTCGGGGGAAACTGTGCGGCCTGTTTGCCGTGCGGCGGCCTCCGCTCTTCAGATTGAGCGGCGGCCTCTGGGGTGACCTCCCCAAAACGCCCCATCGACGGCGTTTACCGAGGGGTCGAGCTCTCAGGGGGACGCCGCCCGCCTCTCGACTTGGCGTGGACGCATGTGAAGCGACGACCCGAGTCTGAAACGCACCGTATTTGCTTACATATGGCCCCGGATCCCTGAAACGCCGGACAACATGTCCGACGGCGACATTAAAACGTCTCCTCAGTGGAGAGCGGAGGCTGGGCGCGGCGCGGCGCCCCCCATCCCTCATTACTGAACCATGTCACACTCTGGCCAGCGCCGGACTTAGCCGAGCGCTGGAATCCATAATCCCCTCTCCTCCAGGTTCCTCCCGCTTTTCATTCGGTCCGGCCCCGAGTAGTTAAAGAAACTGTTTTCAGTCGCCGCTAATAACCAGTGACCTGCGGTGACACGGAGCCACAATGGGCCTGAAAAGTTGAACCGGGGAACCTGATGAGGACTTTGGAGAGGCCCGGAGCCACAATCAATAGCTGGACTGTGCAGCGGCGGAGGCGGCGGCGGCGGCGAGGGGAGACGCCGCCGCCTCCGCCAGCATTAGTGATGCCTCATTAAGTTGCACAAACCTCCTCGAGAGAAATTTGTTTTAGAGCGACGGAGAAAAGTCTTAATTCAGCCGCAGCAAAGCCCCCGACGCTGGGGGGGGGGGGCAACTAACCACAGACCAGGGACCAGGACCCAGGGCCCGACATGTTTAATGCACGGGGTCTACCTGTGACTGCAGGTGGGACACAGGCAGGAAGTGACTTTAACAAGTTACTTTGGCGAAAGGGTCCTTGAACGCATCACGACAAAGCCTGAAACCCTGCTGTGCAGCTCCTGGACCCGCAGGAAGCAGACTCACCTTGGAAACTGGGGCTGGTGGAAGGGGGGCGGCGCTCCCAGCAAACTGCTCTGCCTGGAATCTGCCGAGAACAAAAGAGGAGAAGCTGAGGAGAGGCTGAAGTTCTCAGGAGCGGAGCGGCGAGGAGCGGGTCTCAGAGGGCAGCTGTGGTGGGTTCCCTCAGACATGAACAAACAAACAAACAAACAACAACAAATCACACCAACAACACGGACCGAGAGTTCAGAGCGACTGAACGTCTCATTTTCCTGTTTAAAAACACGAGGATTCACACAAAGAGGCGACGTCTCACACTCAGGTCGTCCGAGCCGACTCAAACGTGTGAGGGGAGCCTCCTTCTGCTGCGGAGGCCACGCCGGGAGGAAGTGACAGTGAGCGCTGACGCCGACGACCCCGCTGCACGTCAGAGTTCACCTCAGAGGTCAGAGGAAAACACAAACTGCTTCATTTGAATCAGCCGTCATGATAAAATGAAGCGCTTTCAAACGGGAAATCTGAGCGGGCAGTGGAGGCGGAGGGGGGAGGGGGAGGGG
>WARS01002453.1:0-13283 GCA_008933995.1 Datnioides undecimradiatus | reverse complement strand
AAACTACTCCCCTGATTGTGTTTGTGAACACGGAGGTTGCTCCAACACGTCTGATGGAAACAAGGCAGGCTCAGGTGTGAATGGGACATCCCCCACTATGTGGCCAAGCCGGGAATGGCTGCTAATCACTCTGTTTGTTCAGAGGTCAGGGAGTCACCTGGACATGAGGAGTGCTGAGTGCTCATTAAAATGTGGCCATTTGAATGAAAACGCTGCAGTTTTAATGAGCCCATTAGAGGAAAGAGCCTATTGTTGGTATTGATGCTGGGTGAAGGCAGTGGACAGAGTGACAAAACAGCACATCAGCTGTCTCATGATTTGGGGGAGTTGCTCCTTTTGTCAGAGCAAGATAGAACATAATGAGGCAGATCTGTGCTTGAGTAAAGACAATGACCTTAGAAATGAGAAGTAGTAGAAGTGTCCGTCTTTCTCACATATTATCAGTGCACATATCTGAGTACTGTGGCAGCGGGGGAAGGGAGGAGGGACATCACACGCCACTGCCCTCAGAGTTATGTTTGATGCTTGACGTAACAACAAATCATCTCTTAATGATGATTAGAGGAAAGAGCCTATTGTTGGTATTGATGCTGAGTGAAGGCAGTGGACAGAGTGACAAAACAGCACATCAGCACTTGAATCTGCTGTCTCGTGTTCAACTGATGCACTGACATAATATACAAGGATGCTGGAAATGGCTGGGGCCTGTGTTTGATTCATTATTTAAGGCCTTATACACACACCGTGGACCGTGCCCACGGATGAGACTCTTCTCTGGACGTGGACTCTCAGGGGTGTTAAGGACTTCCATATAACAGACCTGGGTTAATGCAAGGAAGCTGTGGTACTTACTGATTATGTACTTTAGACATCAAACACATACACACAGGCACGTGCAGACGCTTGGTGGCCCTTGGTGATGTTGACCAGGGTCGCCTCGTGCATCTTCGTTTACTCTGTAAGTGGTATGAAGAGCATGTTTTGGGCCGACATTAGAGTTGCTGCCTTGCCAGGGGCAAAACAACAAACAAGATAACTAACCAGACGTTAGAGTTACTGCCGTGCTGGGGCAAAAAGTAAGAGAAGAAATTCATTCTAACAAGCCAAAAAGTGGATAGGGGCCAAACTGAATATAAACCGGCACGAGACAAGCAAACTTACTGAGTCCTGCACATGAATGAACGGTGAACGCTCTTTTACAACATCGCTCAGCAGATCTTAACATGAAGAAGAATGAAGACTGGCCACGGTAAATGTGACACAGTTGACGCGACAATGGCATTTGCTTTTACTTATACTTTAATACAAAGCGATCGTTTCTTACTCAGGGTCAGAATACGACCCCGGCTGCAGATGTTGCAAGCGGGAGCGAAGCTCCATTGTTACCCGCCCTTAGAGATCACCCCATCGGCTTCCAAACTAAAACCGGTAATCTTCCTGCCTGAATCGAATGAACATTGCGCATGCACTAACATCACACTTATTATTCACGTCTGTATTTCTATCATGTACGATTTAAATAATGACATATATTTCTTCTGTTTTTATATAACCTGTACAGAATCTAACCCAACCATCACCGCACTGATCGATCGTTTCAGATGGACCCCAGCATTGTCTTTTCCCACCTCTCCCGGCAATCTCATACGGCAGGCTCTAGTAGGATTAGCCAACCTCATCCAGTTTGTCGTCAATACACAACATCAACAACAACAACAACAAGAGCAACAGGATCCAACTCTTGGTAAACCCTGAAACTGTATACTGTTGTCCTAAGGTGTGACTGTGGTACACAATATTATCCCATTGCAGCATTTCTGAAAAACAATTCAAACCCTAGACAACATAAACCAATCAAAAACAGAGCCTTGGCTGGTTTGGGAAAGCCTGTCTCATATATAGAGAGAGCTCTATTCTCCTCGTCTCTGTAAAACACCACAATCTGCTCATCTGATCATTCAGGCTCGCGAGACGCTGATTCTGTGTGTTGTTTACAATATGCAGATGACGAGCTTTCTTTTTCAAAATTTCTACGTTTAGAGTTTTTTCTGACTTTCGTTTGCTGCCGCCTCTGGGGTTTCGCACCACCTGTACAATTAATTCTAGGCTAGCGTCCGTCAAGATTTTCATGTTTGATTCCACTAATCTGTCCAGTAAGTCCCGAAAAACCACAGACACATCATCGCTTTCATGTAGGGTGACTAAAACGTGGTGGCGTAAATGTTCACCTGACAACTGAAACTCTATCACATCACCCTGCCTGGCCTCTGAGACGGCTCTTTCAATGACATCATGAAAGCTTTCCATGACATTGGAATAGAACGCGGCATAATCAGGTATGCTCTCTGGCTGAGGAACGTTCAGCATGCATCTTATTTCCAAATTGTTGAAGCGTGTGTCGCTCCCCATCTTGTCTGACCAGGCACAGAGAGCCTAAATTAAGACCTGTGGCTAATGTGTATGCAAGTACCTGTGATTTGATAAAAAAGTGCCAAAAGTGTAAAAAAAAAATTATTATGTAGCCATGAGCAACAAAGACCAGAAAAAACACCAGTGCGTTCCACCCAAATGCCGCATCTGTGGGGAAGCACGGCCTGTAGACGCAGACGTGTTTGACAGAGATCATTGCTGCTATATACAACCCTGCCCCCGACCACAGAGCACAGTAACAAACAATTTTCTATGACTTTGAAACGTTTGTCAACGACGCCGACGTGCACATCCCCTTTCTTGTCTGTACCAAAACCTTGCAAGGTCTAGAATGGTCATCCTACGGTCTGAATTGTATCAGAGACTTTCTGCTAAAGTACAGGAGATGTGTACTGGGGAACTACGTTCATAGCCCACAATTCCAAAGGGTTTGACAGTTACTTGGTTCTCAACTGCATGATAGAGATGGGTCTAAAACCCTCGCTCCTCATGCAAGGCAGCAAAGTCCTCTGTTTAGAAGACCCTTATTACAGACTGAAATTCATAGACTCCCTGTCTTTCCTTACCATGCGTCTCAGCACTATGCCCAAAGCGTTAGGTTTCAATGACCAAACCAAGGGTAATTTTCCTCATCTTTTTAGCTCAGAGAAGCATCTCGGCTACAAAGGGCCTTACCCTGAGCCTCGTTATTACGGCATAGAGCGCATGAGCCTAAGCGAGCAGAATGAGTTTTTTAACTGGTACAGAGAAACCGCCCAAGGCAGCTTTAACTTTGAAGAGGAAGCACAGCGTTATTGTCGAAACGATGTTGACATTCTTTGTGAGGGTTGCATGAGATTCAGACAAGAGTTTCTCAGTGAAACGGGCGTGGACCCTTTCAGCTGCATCACCATCGCTTCAGCCTGCATGAAAGTGTTTGTCACCAATTTCCTGACTCCCCATACCTTAGCCATACCATGCCCCGATGATTACAGACACCAGTGCAAAAAGTACTCGAGCGTCTCCATCCAGTGGTTGGAATGGGAGGCGTTCCGGAAAAAACATATTTATCCAGCATGCCTTAAATGCCGGAGAGAAACAAATCGGCAAATACTATGTAGACGGCTTTGCTGAGATTGAGGGGGTAAAGTATGCTTGGGAGTTTCAGGGTTGCTTTTATCACGGCTGTGCCACATGTTTTCAGCCTCACGACACCTGCCCTCTGACAGGCACTAGCTTTGAAGAGCTACATGCGGCTAGCGAGGAGAAATTAGAAACATTAAGGTCAGTTCATGGCCTCTGTACCATCATCATGAGAGAACACAATTGGATGGAGATGACCAAAACGCACCCTGGGGTGAAAGAGTTTCTGCGGTGCTTTTGAGCTCCCCGCCAAGCTCTTTTCGGGGGCAGGACAAGCACATTAGGACACCCTAACATCATCTCAAAAGAGCCTCAAAAGTACTTTGGTCTCATTAAGGCCGTGGTGTACCTGCCTCGCCAACTCTATTTCCCCATTTTGCCTCACAAAACATTGTGTGGTAAATTAGTGTTTACTTTTCTAAAGGGTAAACAGGAAGCCTCCGGCTATCTGTCTGAGGCTAGGGATCAGCAAAGCAGGGAAAAATACATCAGAGAATATGAGACCCATCAGGGCATTCACTTAGACCCCGACAAAATTCAAATCAACCCCACCAAACTCTGTCTCAACAGCTTCTGGGGCAAATTTGCACAACGAAGCAATCTCGCTCAGACCACCCTCATTAGCAAACCTGAAGAATTTCTTCGCATGATGTTTTCAGGGCAATACAACATCAAATATTTTAATTTTATCAACGACAAAACAGCCATGATTCAGAAAACGTACAACGAACACTACGTCGTACCTCCCACCTTTCTCCTAAAAAAATTCATAATTTAAAAAAAAGTTTAAAGAGTCTATGACAAAAGGTGTCTCTTCACAGATGGAAAAACGCTGCCTTTTGGATCTTTTTTTTTGTTTTGTTTTTCTATATTTTATGTATTTATTTTTTTTATTTTTATTGATATTCGTTTATTGACGTCACACCTTAGCAACATGGAGGGGATTGATTTTGATCCTAGATTTTGTGTACCTTTTTCATGTCTGATTGTGGGACCTGATTCTTTTGAGGATGAATGTCTGTTCCCTCCTGACCAAACACATCTGATTGTTCTGGACGACGTGATTTTCTAGGCCTCATCATCGAAACATGAGCGTTATGATGCTGACTCAGAATGTATTTCACCAGGGTAAACACAGACGCACCATTAGTCTATCAACAGCAACTATCTGGTGTTGTTTAAAAACCCTCGTGACAATACAGACTGAGGTCGGGTATACTTCCTCGCCAGTGGCCAGCTGTGTACGTACCCAAAACCAGATAAACCATGTCGACGCGCTTAAAAAGGAACGCTCCCTTACTCAAAGCTCTGTACTATTCCACACCCCGAAAACATAAAGACATTCTCACCCACGGCTCCTCTGACTTTCTCCTAGCTCTGTGTGAGGTTAAATCTTCTGAAAGGAAACATACCGCTGTCTCGCCATCAATACAAAACTTTAAAATAGAGGAGAAACATTATCAGACTGCTGGCTGATAAAAAAAAAACAGTTTGAAACGCAAACGTCAGACTTTGATGAAACAGTCAGGTGGCTTCATTCTGCCTTTGCCATCACCCGCCGTGCCTATCCTCGGACAGCTTTTGGGAGGAGTATTTAGTAGGTCTTAGGAGAAAAGAAAGGGGGAAAAATGCCAAAAATGTATCTTGTTTCACCTCATCGGTAAAACTGCCTGACTCAACCAGAAGCTTCAATCGGACAGATGGCCGAAGATGAATTGGAAAAATGAGGGCGGTATTGAATGAATCGGGGTTAACACTCTGACTCTGCGTCGCGATCCCTCATGGAGGCCCAACTTGAGGCCCAACTTGAGCAGGAGATTCAGACCACGGATAATGTAATGGCTGACATATTAAAAAGCCTACCTCAGTGGGATCGCAGAAACGCCAAGTACATTTTGAAGAAATTATCCCAGAGCAAGGGAGGTTGGAATTCTAAAGGGGAATTTGTTTATAATGGGGCCCCCGTGAAAGGGTCTCATATGATTGATTTATTAAAAAATCTTTCCCTTCCCTATAAAAAGAAAGCCTGACCTGCACCCAGAGGTTGGATGAGTTTTTTAAACACGCTAGCAGAACTTAACATCCCCTTATCCTCTGTGAATAATCCTCAAGCTCGTCAACAATATGAACGTCTTAAAATGCAAGAGGCAGAAAGTGTTTTCCAGGAAAAGCGAAAAATTATTTTCTCCCCCCGTTGGAGGAGACCGGAGGAAGAAGAGGAAGAAGAAGTCACCAAAAAAATAGGCATGCTACTTGTTTACAAGAGTTTTGATTTCTAAGACAACTACGATATTTTTTTTCCATAGTTAAAAACTTTAAGATCATTTTTTATCACATCCTTGTGGTACAAAGACAATACTTGTTCAAAAGATAACCCGCGTGCCCGCTGATAAAGATAATAAACACAGTGCTGGCCGCACACAACAGAGAGTGGGTGTTGAAGCTGTATATTGTGGTAAAAAATAGTCTTTATCCCGCGTTGATTTTCCAAAAACTGTAAAATGCTAGAGGGGTAATGAGGAAAATCCATAAGAGTCAAAAAAAGTGGCTTTACCGTCCTCTTCCAACCAGAGCAAATCCAAATTATGGTTTGGCTGCGGTACAGTCGAGAGAGGAGTGCTGATATAGATGATATAAGGGAAAGAGTTTGTGACTAACATTCTATTGTGGTCTGCATGTTTTTGTTATTGCTGGGAAATGTTGTTCCAGTGAGGTTTTATTCTTTGAACTTAACTGTATTAATAATATTGACAACTTTCTCAGAGACAGAGGTGAATACTTTCTTTTTGGAGTGATCCCTGAAAGATTAAAGTTTCACATTTAAAGAGTGAACACCGCAGAAGCGAGATTAACACTAAAATCCAAAAAAAACATGGGTGGTAAATTGAAATTACATTGAAACAAGGATGAGTTAGATAAGGTGGCTGCAGTCTGCTGTGCAGGGGGGGAAAGGGAACGAAGAAGAATATTGTCAACATTGTCTGCAAGGAGTCGAGAAAACTAGACAAGAGCTGCAGCTGGAGTTTGGTCAGATTTCACATTCAAGCAGCTGAAATTGAAGGACGCACGCAGACTTCATGTCCCGGATCCCAGACTGTTTCCATTTCACTTCACCACAGCCAAGAGTGACAATATAACTGCAGCACAATGTAACTCTGAGGGCAGCGGCGTGTGATGACCCTCCTCCCTTCGCAGTAGCTTTTGCAGACACAAATCCAGTGTCTCTGTATTTTTGCATGAAGTCAATTAATCCATCTAGCTGCACCTGCTTGTTAAAGCCAAGTTGTCACCTTTGACTGTGGAGAAACCACTATTATTGGAAAGGCAATTTTCCAGGTTGTGCTTTATTAGGAGTGTCAGAGAAAAAACGGTTGTGAAGATCCGGTTCAGTCCCAGATCTAAAAATTGTGTGTATGTTATATTTTGAGTTCAATGTGGTGTTAAGTATGTTGGAGAAACAAAGAATACATTATCCACACGTATGATGCAACATAGATATAACATCCGGAAGAAGAAGGAAGTGGATACACCCTTGGTTAAACATTTTCTGATGCATAGTGAGAATGGTGGGATTACAAAGGAAGGAAAATTGGACGGACTGGGAACGCAGAAAAGCTAAATCAGAAGTATAATTAATTCAACTGTAAAATTATTCATGTAAACCTAGTTTGGCTCGCAACATAAATTTAACCCTAATCCCAAATTTAACCCTAATCTTAACCCCATTTGGTGCTACTTCTAACCCTAACCTTGGACTCCCAATCCTAATTTTAAGACCCAAACTGGCCTCAGCCTCGGAAATTGGCACTAACCCTAATTTAATTCTAATTTTAATCCTAACTTGGATGGGTTCCAGGTCATAGTTATCTCAAGGAAATTGAATCGAACGCAACTGGACTTGGTTATATTCAATTCAATTTTATTTATATAGCGCCAATTCACAACAAAAAGTCATCTCAGGGCACTTTACAAACAGAGCAGGTCTAGACCACACTCATTACTGTTAGTTACACCCAACAGTTCCACCATGAGCAAGCACTTGGCAACAGTGGCAAGGAAAAACTTCCTTTTAACAGGCAGAAACCTTGGACAGATCCTGGCTCTAGGTGGACGGCCATCTGTCTTGACCGGTTGGGGGGGAGGAGAGAGAGAGAGAGAGAGAGAGAGAGAGAGAGAGAGAGAGAGAGAGATTTCAAACGCTCTTTATTTACACATTTTCAAAATAAATCTGAGTACGCACCAACAAAAAACAAAACAAGGTCATTCTGGTAACAACAAAACACTGAGCAACAGAGATTCAGCGAAGCATGAGTCCAAAGATCAGCTGATTTTCAGCAACAGAACAGAGGATGTTCTGGTGACACCAGATATCAACAAACGTCTGAATGTCACTGACGGCGCTGTAATAATTAAAGTCAATGCGCAGTCTGGCCTTCACCATCCTGACGAACACGCTGCTCACATCATCAGCTACATTAGCATCCATCTTGTTTCTCCTGCTCACATAAACAGCCAGCTTGGCCTGTCCCAGAATAAAGTTCAGCAGCTGGCACTTGTGTCTACACCTGCGACTGTACCTGTATCCCAGTATGAAGACCTGCAGGGAGAACACCTCCCCAAACCTGCTGAAGACCTGCTGCAGCAGCAGGAACAAGGGGCCAAGTCTGCAGCAGTGCACAAAGCAGTGGAAGACTGTTTCCCTCTGAGGGCAGAAAGGACAAGTTTCACACACGTTCGGATTAACAATGGAGACAAAAGCATTGACAGCTACACTGCCATGCAGAAGTCTCCACTGCAGGTCTGCAGCTCTCCTGGTTAGCGGTGGTTTATACAGCGCTCTCCACTCAGGCCTCACCTGCCTGCCGAGAGCCAGGTGAGCCCTCCATGGAGTGTCTGAGCGACCATTCAGTTTGTTCCTGTTTAAAACCTTCACCATTAGTCTGTACATGATTTTACCTGTCAATGTGTGGAAAAGGGCTCTGCAGGACTCGCTCAGTTCCAGCAGACACCCCGTACAGTTTTTAAAATCAGGCTCAATCCTCAGCTCTGGAAACGGGTCAGTGTAGTCAGGGAGGACACGGCTGTCACCGTATGCAGCCAACAGGGTCAGCTCTGCCGGTGTCAGCTGATGTTTCCAGGTGTTGAGCATCTGACAGATGAACCTGACAGAGCTAAACCCGAGGCGAGAGGCCAGAGCCGCAGCATCGTCCAGCTGTGCACCACACCGCTGGACCACATGCTCCAGAGTCAAGATGCCTGCAGAGCAGAGACCCCACTGCACGCGGGGTGGTGAAGCGGGTTCCAAAGACCAGCGGCTCCTGCAGCAGCCAGAACAGTGAGCTGCAGCTCTGAAGCTTCTCCTTGGTAAACAAGCCCCACACTCCAAAAAGTCCACGATAAAATCTTGGCAAACCCTCCAGTTTGTGACTTTGCAGGTCCATTAAAAACAGAGTTTCAGCCAGTCCCAATCCACCACACCTACCCAGAATGGTCCGAGTAATGGGTCTCCAGACCAAGTCTTTGGGACCAAACAGAAACCTCTGTATAAACTGCAGGCGAAAAGCAGCACCCCTGCTGGCCAGATGAACAAGTCCTTGGCCTCCTTCCTCCTTTGGAAGAAACAGCACACTCTGAGGGATCCAGTGCAGGCGATCCCAGAAAAAATCCACAATCACTGCCTGAACTTTGCCCAGCAGGTGGGTTGGAGGGTCCAGGCACGACAGACGATGCCAGAGCATGGAGGACACTAAGCTGTTGATGATTAAAACACGACCTTTAAAAGACAGTTTGGGTAAAATCCATTTCCACCTTTTCATTCTCCCTTCAACCTTCTCCAACATGTTGTCCCAGTTTTGTTGTACAGAGCGCTCATCCCCAAGGTGCACGCCCAGATATTTAAGTCCTGTTGTGTTCCATGTTAGCCCCCCCGGTAAAATCAGTTCCCTCCTTAACCCCTCACCAACAATCAGTGCATCACTTTTCCCCCAGTTTACCTTTGCAGAAGAAATCAGGCTGAAGTTATTAACATTCGTCACTAAAACATCAATGTCGACCTGTTTGTTTACTAGGACGATGACATCATCAGCGTAGGCAGACAATTTAAAAACCTTCTCACAACCTGGGAGTTGGACCCCAGAGAGGTCTGTCCTCAGGCGGTGCAGGAGGGGCTCTAAGGCCAGAGAGTAGAGCATGCCGGACAGGGAGCAGCCCTGCCTGACTCCCCTCTGAACCTTAAAAGGAGCGCTCAAACCACCGCTAATCTTAAGTACACTCTCAATGTCACTGTACAAAACCTGGATCTTGGCTATAAGACCAGAGCTGAAACCAAAGGCTTTCAGCGTCTGCCACAGGTACTGGTGTTCAACCCGGTCAAAAGCCTTTTCTTGGTCTATGGAAATAAGACCAAGCCCACAGCCCAATGAACCAGAGAGGTCCAAAATGTCCCGAATCAGAGTGATGTTGTCAGATATCAGCCTGCTGGGTACACAGTATGTCTGGTCAACATGAATGACCTGCTCCATCACTTTCCTCAGCCGAGTGGCCAGCACCTTTGAGAGCAGCTTATAGTCTGTGCAGAGCAGAGCGACCGGCCTCCAGTTCTTAATCTCCTGCAGATCTCCCTTCTTTGGCAGAAGAGTGAGGACCGCCCTCCTGCAGCTCAGAGGCAGCCGCCCCTTACTCAAACTGTCTCTCAGAACAAACAGTAAATCGTCACCGATCACAGACCAGAACGCTTTGTAGAAATCTGCAGGTAGGCCATCGATCCCTGGGGCTTTGCCGCTCTTCAGAGTCTGCAGCGCCACCTTCAGCTCCTCAGCAGAGATCTGCGCCTCCAGCTCTGCGTTGGCCTCTGCAGTGACCCTGGGGAGACCCTCGTAGAAGGACTGCTTCACTTCTGGGTTGTCTTGAAACTCCGCTTTAAACAGATTTTCATAAAAGGCCACTGCACACCTGCGAATGCTGGCAGGCTCCTGCAGCAGCTGCCCAGTGTCGGACCGCAGGGAGTGCATGAGCCTCCTCTGACCATTCCTGCGCTCGAGACCAAAGAAGAAGTGAGAGGGAGCGTCCATTTGAGAAACAAACTGAAAACGTGAGCGGACCAGAGCACCCTGGGCAGAAACACCCAGCAGGTCTGCCAGAGCTGACTTTTTGTCTGTGAGAGCTTTAATATGCTCTCTCTCTCCTGTAGAGTCTGCTAAAGTCTGCAGCTCCACTACTTCACTCTCCAGAGCCCTCAGAGACCGGGCCATGTCTCTTGTGACATTGCGAGTGTACTGGAGGCACAGCTGCTTTATTTGTCCTTTCCCCACATCCCACCACTGCTGCAGCGACCTGTACTCAGACTTGGTCCTACTAAAATTGGTCCAGAACAACTTAAAAGCATTTTTAAAAGCATTGTCAGACAGGAGAGCCACATTGAAGTGCCAATAAGCACTTTTACACTTTACATCCTTTATGGAGACCGCACACTGAACCAAAGAGTGGTCTGATATGCCAACTGGACTTATAGAACAACCCTTAAAGACATTAAAATGGTGTTTAAAACAATAAAACCTGTCCAGCCTGGCCAAAGACAGACAGTTGTCCCTGGCATGAACCCAGGTGTATTGTCTGTGGTTTGGATGGAAGGATCTCCAAACATCACACAGCTCATACGTCTCAGTTAACTTCACCAGACAACTCTTTGAAGCTGCATGCGGCTCTTGATGGTTCCTGTCTAACGTTGCATCTTCTGTACAGTTAAAATCACCAGCTAAAACCAAATACTCCTCGCTGCTGCAGCTCTTTAAAACACTGTCTAAAACGTCAAAGAAGGCCAGTCTGTCTGTGCCAACAGTTGGAGCGTACACATTTATAAAGACCATCTTTACTTTTTCAAATTCAGCTGTGATCTTCAGCAGCCGACCTTCAATAATGTCTTCTGTAACAGGAGAGACTGGCAGAAAGTCTTTGGAGAATAAAATCCCGACTCCACCACTGTTCCTGCTCTTATGGCTCAGAAAAGCCTCCCCGCTCCACTCCCTCCTCCAGTCAGACTCATTGTCAGCTGTGCTGTGAGTCTCCTGGAGAAAGACCACATTCAGTTTCTTGGAGTCAATCAAACTGAAGAGAGAGGCTCTCTTCACCTCCTCCCTGGCACCGTTAATGTTCAGAGACCCCAGCCTGATGTCGCACATGCTTGGAGTGAAGCTGCGTCCAAACAGCAGAGAGGAAGAGACCAGCAGCTGGATGACGGAGAACATACCCCACAGACTACTCATCATCTGCGATCTGTGCTCGAACTTTCTGCAGAAGCTTCTTCAGGCGGAAAACCTCCTGTTCAGTGAAGGTGGGCCGCCCGATGTCGTCCGAGCTCTTCATGAACAGCCGGACCGAGTCGTGGAACAGCTGCAGGTCCGGGAAGAAGCTCTCCACCTTCACGAGCCTCATGCCCTTGGTGTCCTGCAGAAAGGCCCTGATCCTGCTGAAGGAGTAGCCGCTGCCCTGGTCGACCTGAGAGTGTGCGGCTGTTTCACAGTCGCTGGCCTGTGTGCTGGTCAGACCCTCCTCCGCCTCAGAGGGAGGACACGTCTTTTTAGGAACCTTTAAAGCTTTTACATTGCTGCCTTTAGTTTCTGGTTTCTTCCTTTTGACTGCTGACTTAGAAAGTTCATCGTCTACCACTATGTCCTCAACATTGTCCAGCACAAACTCTGCCACTCTTGTCGCCACCTGTCCAATCTGTTCTGTTACTGTGACCTTCTGACTCTGCAGGCTGACCTCGTCCTCAGTGTGGACGCTGTCAGGTCTGGTCCTGTCCTCCTGTCTGTCCTTAGCTGTCTGAACCTGCTCACTGTCAGTCCTCTGTTCATTTGTTCTGTCAGTCTTTTCCTGTCTATCACTGCTCTTCTGTTTCTCCTTGCCCACATCTGCCTTCACCTGTCGGTCATCTGCTGCCTGCTGTGCCTGCTGTACCTGCTGCTCGCCTGCCTCCATCTCCTCCGCTGCTTCCATCTCTCCTGTCTGACCCTCTGCCGTGTCATTTCCCCTGTCATCACCGTCAGTTGTTGTACCGTTCAACACCATATTTCTCTTCCCTGAAGGACCGGGTTCGGCAGGCGGCGGAGCCTCCGCAAAAAGCGGCGGTGCCGCCGGCCGATCCGCCGCCGCGTTAGCGGCCGGAGAGTGCGGCGGGGCTGAGGCGGCTTCGGCCGCCCGGCTCTCCCCCACTCTCTCCGGACACGACCGGATGAGATGACCCTCCTTGCCACAAGAAAAACACTTCATAGTGTCGGTGGTAACGTGAACGGTGTAGTCAAAGTCGTCAATTTTGAATTTAAAAGCCAGGTTGAGACTCTCCTCGTTCTTGTTGAGGATCATCAGAACCTGCCTCCGAAACGAAACAACATGTTTTAAATGCGGCGACTTGCAGCCGAGCGGAATGAGTTTGATTGGGGACAGGAGCTGCCCGTGCCTGGCCAGCTCCTTCTCCAGCAGTTCATTACGGATGAACGGTGGGACATTAGAAATGATGACTCGTTTGGCCGGGTTAACAAGCGAGAACACGGGAGTGAGGGTGTCTCGGATCACGACACCGCTCTCAACCAGCTGATGCACCTTATCGGTACTATCTACAAAGATGACCACAGCGTTGTTCATCCGCGAGGCCGACTTCACGCTGCCATAGCCGACCAGCTCCCCCACCGCCAGACTACACTCCTCCACCGAGCAGCTGACCGCCGGCACCAGCC
>WARS01002411.1:0-10533 GCA_008933995.1 Datnioides undecimradiatus | reverse complement strand
TCCCAGCTGACAGGAAGACAACAACTCCCAGCATCCCACGCTGCTGCTGCCGCATCTTCATCTTGATAGAAAAACCACAAAAACAAATACTGCTGTAAGAGAGACAGACCTTCATCGAGGCCGTCCTCTATGTCCATGCTGTCCTCTTCCTCCTCCTCATCATCATCGTAGTTGTAGTTCGGGTCAAAGGTCATAAACTTAAGGCAAAGCTGTGTTACCGTGGCAACATGTGGAGACATCTCCTTTGGACACCTGTTAATCAATAGACCCAACATGAATGATAATGAGAGTGGACAGTGTGTGTGTGTGTGTGTGTGTGTGTGTGTGTGTGTGTATGCACCTGCGTATAAAAGCTTCAAAGGCCTGGAAACAATATTCCCTCAGTTCATCGTCCTCAACACTGGTGAACTTGACCACCATGGGGATCAGCTTCTCCAAATGTTCACCTACACACACACACACACACTCTGATTCATAAACTATAGACACCTGTCACACACATGTGACCAGGAAGTGCTTTAAAACCAACCAAACGAAGCAGGAAACCGACTTTATGAATGAAATTAAAGCAGCTGATGATCCGATCTCACCGACTCGATGGCCGCCCTGACGACTGATGGTTGCCAGGCACTGGATGTACGTCCTTGTCATTGATGTGGGCGGGCCCTTGGTTAACTCTGTCAACAGGTGTTCAGTCAGCTGAGAGAAGAGGGCGGGGCTACAGCATGGCACCAGGTGACCCAGAGCCAAGATGGAGCGCTTCCTGACCGCCATCCTGGGGCTGGTCAGCTGAAGAGTGAAGGGAAGTGTGGACAGATGATGAGATTCATGAAAAAAACAAATAAAATAAAATATAATAGAAAGAAAATTATATTATAAAACACTATTATTACGACTCTACTCCAGGTTTGTTTACTTCTGCAGCACATGGTGTTCCTCACCTGAGGGAGCAGGCTGGAGAGCAGAGAGCTGTGAAAACTGACCAGCGCCCCGCTCAGCCTGCAGAGAGAACGGAAACATTTCATTTTGACTGACATACGGATGTTTAACAGGTACAATGTTTACCAAGTTCAGCATCTTTATTGTAGCATGTTAGCATGCTAACATGTGCTCATAGACAGTATTACAAGAGGGGGAGCGAGTCCAAGTCCCCAAATCTGGCACAAAAGACCGTTTTAGTTAGTTATATGTGGTATATGTGGTAAATGCGTGACTGCTTTAAATTCCGCCCTTTTGTCCAAATATGGTCAACGTTAGCTCCAAAAAACCAAGATGGTGACCGCCATACTGCCAAACTTGAAGCTTCCAAATGGTCTCCAGCCACAGGCTACATCCGCCATTTAGTCAATGGATTTTAATTAGTCTTAACACAGCGGTCGGCTGAGGATGGTGGGATTGTTGTTAGCTCTGCAGGTAAGTGACACTATGGCCTGATGATGATGCCAGGTAAGACACTAGCGACAGACCTGAGGGGAACATGAACGTCTCCAGTTAAACCCATTTACCTCCCCAGCATGTCGGACAGGATGTCCAGAGCCTCCAACTGAACGGACACGTCTTCCTGTTTGCCCATGGCACCAATCAGCTGGGAGGTAATCTTCTTGCACACACCTGCTGTCAGCGCCAAACCTGCAAAACCACAGAGACACGAAAACCAAGACGGAAACTAAAAACACAGAAGCAGACGTGAAAACCGATTTATCGCTCTACAGAACAGCACAAACCCCCTGGTGTTGCCTTCAGGTACAGTCAGAAATACAGTTATCCAGTTCCCTTGCTCACATTAAATTAATATATATAAGACTGATTAAAGGTACAGTGTAACGGTGTGTAGGATTTATACAAAAATACAATATAATATTTATAATTACGTTTTATTTAGTGGTTAAACAACTAAAATTGAGAATTGTTTAGAGTAGCAATGAGTCCATTACATCTTAAAAAGGAGTCCACCATGAATCTACAGTAGCCCTGAAGGGACAAAGCAGGGCTGTCATGTCAAATGTGGAAAGAAGGACACTTAACCACAAACCTCCATAAACTGCTCAGTGTTCATTAATTAAAATTAAATAAATTTTAAATTAATTAAAATAATAAGCACGTTTGCTCCAGGCCTTCAGCAGGTACGGTGGCCTTAAAGCGCCAAAACTAATATACAATAACTCTGCTCATTAAAATCCACACGAAGGCAATTTGTATCGTTGATACGAGTAATTTTAAAAAACATTAAACATAACATATTATATGTTATTGTATTTATTTGGGTGTAATCTGTAATGTCACCACTAGATGTCACTAAATGCTGCGTCACTTATACATATAAGTATTGATTTATCAACATTAGGATTGATTTGAGGAGAAAAAATGACAGATTTGATCATAAATTCCATTTTTATTTATGTTATTGTTTATTTTTTGGATTTAAACAAAATTAGTGCAGCTCTGTATTAGTTTTTCTCTTTGTTTAACTGTTGTTTTGTCCCTTTTAACTATAAAAATCAATCATCTTGGTCTGGTGATCACAAACACAAACATGACGATGCACATTTTAATCCCCAGGCTTGTAATGAGGTGCTCCTCACCTGATGAAGACAGCGGGAGCTCAGCGATCACAGTCTTCAGTCCCATGCTGGAAATGTCCCTCAGCTGCTCTTTGTCTGACACCATGTTTGAACACAGCGTGTCCACCATCGTCTCCACCTGAGGCTCCTTCACCTTACTCACCAGAGGGGCCAGGCTGCAAATCAAGCACACCCACGGGATGCTTCACCCATTTTCTACACTTACCGCGCAGACAACACACACAACAACCTGCTCCTCAACATTTTCACACCTGCTCAGGTCTGAAGGTGCAGCAGCGAATGATTTTATCGCATCATATTGTGAAGCTTTGCAGCCACGGCCAGCCTCCCCCTGTCTGATGTTACCTCCAGTCCCAGTCCCGTTTTAAACTTTTAAAACTTTATTTATATAGCATCTGAGTCACTTACAAAGTGCTTTACAATAAAAATTGATGAATTGATTTGAGGAATTTGATTTAATCATTTAAAAGTCAGAAAAACACAGAGAACTTGAAGCTAAGATCAGATTTTTTTAAAGAACAGGAATACAAAAAAATGGATGTTTGAACTCACGATGAGGGGATGTCAGAGGGTGTAAAGAGTTTGCAGCCCTGACTGCACAGACTGAAATGACAATCTGGACCTTAAAGCATCAGGGAACAGCACATCTAAGTGTGTGTGTGTGTGTGTTTACCACTTCACAGCCAGGTTCTGCACCTCCCCGTTCTTGTCCTCCAGCAGTTTGAGCAGCATGGTCACCACTTTCCTCTCGCTGTCCTCGTCCAGTTTAATGCTGTCCTTCTGCAGCTCCAGCATCAGGTCGTTGGTGGCCATGAATCTGGTCACACACACACACACACACACACGCCAATAAAGATACAGAAAGAGGCAAAACCAAGCTAATAACTCAAATGCAAATATTGTTTCAGTCAGACTTTGCAGAGGACACAGCTCTATAATCTGCATATGGGCTGGATCACAGTGCAGATGAGAACCTGGAGTTCAAGTAAACTACACATACGTCCGTCTGTGAGCTCTGATGTCGTGACCTCAGAGCAGCCAGGTACAACAACATCAGCCAACACCTGGACTCTGCTGCAGCGCCCGGTGTAAAGCCACGGCAAGTCTCTGCAGCTTCTGCTGTATCAGCCACAGGTGGGCAGAGCCGTGGCTGTACACGCACTGAAGTTACAAGCCAACATGTTTCCTCATGCAAACACCGTTCAACACTCGCTGATTGTTTATGTATTAAATTGCCCTGTAATGTGAATATTTAGCCTCAGAACTGAGATTTAAGGCCAGACAGGAAGAAGAAGAACAAGATGAATTTCAAGGTATTACTCCTATTTGTATTATATGTGATGAAATGTGAATTATGACATCTTAATTAATAATTATTATGATATATTAAATATAATAAGTAAGGTATAATAATAAAAGACTGATGGAAAATCAGGTGAGAAGAATCTGTATAAGACACTCTGATCTGACACACTTTGTAAAATTGATTAAAAGTAGTTGTTACTGTGTTTCTACGCTAAAAAAAGGGTCTGAATTAATTAAACTTTAATAAAAAAGAGAATAAATGTCCCCTGTGTGTTAAACTGACACACACACAGGGACCAAAAAGTGTCATCTCACTGTCAGACACACAAGCTGACCGCCACAACGCTCCTGTCTTACCTAAAGTCTTTGTCAGTTGATGTCATTTTCTCCAACAGGTTGGAGATGTGGTAAGACACGTTGGACATCTTGGTGCTTTGACAGCTGTCGACGACGCTGTGAGAGTGTTTGTGCTGCAAAACTCAGAGATCGGACCTGATTTAAGCCGACAACATGGCGAGGCTGCAGTGGGACAGAGAGAAGTCTCCAACTGCTGGGGAACTTGACACTCAGATAAAAATAGATGCATGAAAAGTGTGTGTGCGTGTGTGTGTGCATGCAGAGAGAGAGAGAGGACAGGGTGTTTCTGATTTATTGCGACACTGTGTGGACAAATGACGCCTCAACGATGAGTCAGAATATTGGATTTTGTTGTTTAATTATCACAAAATGTTGGAGAGATTTGGATTTTCTGCACTTCTCAACTTTAAACAATGAATTTAAAATAAACTGACTTAGACAATTAATTAATAACCATCAGCTTTATTGAGTTTCTTCCTAAATTATGTTATTTCCAAAAGTTATTGTTGAACTTTCATATGAAGATGGCCTAGTCTCTGATATTTATACATTTAAAGTTTTTTCTTCAAAAAATTAATTGTTTTTTTAAACAGGGTTAAAAGTGATCATTAATAAATAATAATAAAAAAAATATCTAAATCCCAGCACAGTAAGGGAATAAGCAGCTGTTTCCCCTTAAATCATTATACTGCTAACTCACACTGATCTGATAGTGATCAGATGGAAAAGTAAGAAAAATATTACATAATAAATCTTTTGATTGTACGTGCTACATACCACATCCAAAAATTTCATGTATTTACGCAGTTTGTGTATTTTCTTTGTGACCCTGCAGCATTGGACTTAATTAGTGTCCTCAGCTTTTTCTTTCCCTCCTCCCTCTTTTCCTGTGTTTTCCCATTGTATATCTTTGATGTTTTAAAGTAAATTGTTTTATTTTTATGAGAAGTGTAAATCATCATGTTAAACTGTCTTATCTCTTAATAACTTATGTATTAATAATCTTCCTCTAACCGAGAAAGTGACATTAATTCTTTCTTATGTGTGTTGTTATCTGTTTTCTTAATTTAACATTTAATTTTGACATTTTTAACGTTTTAATGTTTTATTTGATTTTTCTGATAACCTCCAGCGATTGAAACCTGAGTGAGGCCTTAGCATGCGGAACCTTTGTTGGCGGTTTGTCGTTCCCGCCGGTAGAAGCTGTAGTCGGACCCGGACTCTGTGGGCAGCGGCTTCTGTACTTGTTGCCACGTCGGAGGAGTCGGGGACCCGGTGTTATTCATTTTGAATTAAATAGATAAGCTTTTCTCTGGAGGGTCTCTGGTTCCGCTGCAGTCATGGTGAGTCCAGTAAATCTTGACTGACCTGCAGTTGAAGCTGCTCGCGCGCGTCTGTGTCGTTGAACGTTGACCGTTAGCTGCTGACGTGCCCAAGTGGCTAGCTAATTAGCAGACATGCTAATGGCTGCGGGCTAGTGTCAAACCCACAGAAGTAGCTAAATATCTTTAATTTCCGTGTCATTTGAATGTTTATTTGTTTGTTTGTAATTTCAGGTTTCCGTAATCAACACGGTGGACACCTCTCACGAGGACATGATTGTAAGTGTTGCTTCTTTTCCACTTAGCTTTAAATTAAAGCTAATGCTAGCCTTCTCCAATTAGACAGGGTTCATTCAAAGTAGCTGCAGCAGCTAACCCGGAGACACCTGTGAGCACTAATCCGGGTTATATTCGTGTTAATGTTCAGCATCATGTTGAATGTTTGTCTGTACCGTGTCAGGTGGAAGGGAAACAGACTTTGACACAACACCGGCACCCACAGCGGACACGGAGGCTGCTGACATGTCAATATGAAGCTGCACCCTCACATGCTAACACTGTGATTTAACAATACAGTGAATCTTAGACCACCATCTCCACACAGTGCATCACTCAGAGGAATCTGTGATGTGCAGTGGATATAACAAGTCTACACACTCTCGTTAAACTGCAGGTTTATGAAATGTAAAGACAGAAACAACAACAATCAGAGCGTCGGCCTGGTTTTGCATTTAATGTGAACTTATAACAGACGTGAAATCTGGTTCATTATTAGGAACACCTTCAAAATAATGATTATGATAATCTTTATGTGGAGAGCACTTTTCAAAACACATGAAATGACAACTCACAAGCAAAATAGAATAAAATCCAATAAAGGGGCAGGAAGGAAAAACAAGATCAATGAAAGCAGCAGAGTCTGAACCAGGTAAAACCAGGAAACGCTCTCATGTCAAAGTTTGAAGAAGGATTTAAGAGTCACTTCCCACATGAAGTTGCATGTACTCAATCTGCCACAGTGAGCGTGTTGCAGTCATTGTCCTCAGGTCCTGACGTCTCGTTCTGTTGTGTGTCTCAGCACGATGCCCAGATGGATTACTACGGCACTCGGCTCGCCACCTGCTCCTCTGACCGCACCGTTAAGATCTTTGATGTCAGAAACGGGGGTCAGATCCTGGTCGCAGACCTCAGGGGGTAGGACGGCGGCTCAGTCACTCGTTGCACATTGTAAAAATATAACTGCAACACTTTCTGTAATCTCACTTCACATCTCACTGTGTGTGTGTAGCCACGAGGGACCCGTGTGGCAGGTGGCGTGGGCTCACCCGATGTTCGGCAACATCCTGGCCTCCTGCTCGTACGACCGTAAAGTCATCATCTGGAAGGAGGAGAACGGCTCCTGGGACAAGATGTACGAATACACGGGGCACGAGTCGTCAGGTCGGTCGATCTCTGTGTGTCCAGGTGGAAATTTACCCGCTCTCACCCAAACTGCTCACGTTTGTGACTGCAGCGCGTCACAGGAAGTTTAGATCGACGTCCGTGTCTCCTGCTTCCTTCTGCTAAAGTCTGTTTCTAACCGTTTTGGTTTCAGCCGCAGCTTCTTGAGGCTTTGGGCCTGTTTGTAAATCTGCTGCTGTGTGTCCACAGTGAACTCTGTCTGCTGGGGTCCGTATGACTTCGGTTTGATCCTGGCCTGCGGCAGCTCAGACGGCGCCATTTCCCTTCTCACGTTCACTGGAGATCAGCAGTGGGACATCAAGAAGATCAGCAACGCACACACTGTGAGTCTGAGGCACTGAGTTTCTGTCTCTGACTGTTTTTTACTCGAACGAAGCTGCTTTTCATTTGCTTTGAGAGCGTAATGTGCAGTTCAGCTGTGATTTCTCCCGCAGATCGGCTGTAACGCAGTGAGCTGGGCTCCCGCCGTGGTTCCAGGCAGCCTGATTGATCAGCCGTCGGGACAGAAACCGAACTACGTCAAGCGCTTCGTGTCCGGCGGCTGCGACAACCTGGTCAAACTCTGGAAGTAAGTTATTGTTTTGTCATTGTGTTTTCTGTGAAGCAGTCGCTGGTTAAATGTTTTCACAGCTTTTAAAGAAGCTGGGTTGGTCAGTGATGTTAAGACTTGAGGGGAAGTTGACTTTAAACCATTTAAAATGATTTATTATTTCATTAGCATATCATAAAAAGACAAATATAATTCCAAGACCACGGGTTTGTCATTTAAAGGGAGGATCAGAGTCTGTTTACAGGTCCTGGAGGAGTGTTAAATGTGTGAAAACAGTTGTATGAAGTTTTTTTGTCTGCGGTCAGGTTGCATTGTGGGTAATGAAGGCACTGGGTTTTTAGAAAACAATGATATATGATATGTCTCTGTTGGTTTACACTGTGCAGCAGGAGCGTCGTGATCGTTCGCGTGTGGGCGAAGTCGTTGTGTTTGGTTTTTAACTCGTCTGTCACTTCCTGCCTCCAGGGAGGAGGACGGTCAGTGGAAGGAGGATCAGAAGCTGGAGGCCCACAGTGATTGGGTGAGAGACGTCGGCTGGGCTCCTTCCATTGGTCTCCCAACCAGCACCATCGCCAGCTGCTCCCAGGTGAGACTCACGGGATTCAAACGGATCAAAGGTCCGACATGTTCTGCTCTTTAGTGGCGTCAGAAACATTTCAGTGTGTCAGATGAAACATCGAACCCTTGTGGCAGGCGTGTGCTTACTGATCCGTGCCAGCAGGTGGAGCCAGAGACAAGAAACATCTCTGATCAGAAACACGCTGCCGTCACGAGTTTGATCCTGTTATCAATATTAAAACGAGTCAGAGTGAAAAGACATGAGCTGCTTCGTTAACATCAGAGTTTAAAGTATAATCATTTCTGCCGCTCAGTGTCTCTCGGTCTAAACAATAACAGCAGCTGCAGTCATGTGACCTCCTGCAGCAGCGTGGGATGCTGGGAGTTGTTGTCTTCCTGTCAGCTGGGATTCCTTCAGTGTTGATGGTTCAGGAGGTTTTTACTGGGAGCTGAATTCTCCACAGAGGTCTCCTCCTCTCCAGAACAAACAGAGCCGCCGACACACAGACACAAGTTGTTTTTCTTCTTTAAGATTTTTGCTCTGCGTCTCCTTCCAGGACGGACGTGTGTTTATCTGGACGTGCGACGACCCGGCAGGAAACACCTGGACGGCCAAACTGCTCCACAAGTTCAATGACGTCGTTTGGCACGTCAGCTGGTCCATCACCGGAAACATCCTGGCTGTCTCTGGAGGCGACAACAAGGTGAAGTGTTTAAAGTAAAACCCACAGACGCTCTGACACCTCACTGTTTTCCTCCTAATGTAGTTATGACAGTAAATCCCCAGAAAACAGGATGTTTACATTTTTACATTTTACATGTTTACATTTTCTGATTGTTTCTCAGAGCGGGCGCGTCAAAGAATCCAGAAAGTTCAGTTTCATTTGTTTTTAATTTGTTCAAACTGAATTTATTTGTTGATGTGTTGCTTCGTCAGGAGCGTGTCGTGCTAAAAGTGAACTGTAATACAGTTTATCTGCTGTGAATGAGAACGCTTACACTCGTGTGTGTGTGTGTGTGTGTGTGTGTGTGTGTGTGTGTGTGTGTGTGTGTGTGTGTGTGTGTGTTCTCTACAGGTGACACTGTGGAAGGAGTCGATGGACGGTCAGTGGGCGTGTATCAGTGATGTCAGCAAGGGCCAGGGAGCCGTCTCCACCATCACAGACACACAGCAGAGCGAGCAGTGACACACACACACACACACACACAGTGACCCCCCGACTCCACAAAGATGAATTCAGCGTGAATAAACCCACCGGACATTTGAACAAACACGATTGAGCTTCTTTTATATTTTTGTTTGTCCGCTCAGCCGCCCGTCGACCACACGGCGAGCTCGGTCTGAGCCGCGCAGCTCGTCCACGACAGAAACTCGAGTTTTATCAGGAACAGAATCAGTCTGAGGACGGAGACACCCGACTGACGATCTGACGACCACCTGTTTGTTGTTTCCGCCCAGCTTAGTTTCACACTCACATTAACGCTGCTCCTAGTTCGCAGCTTCACCCCCGCCATCCCTCCCTTCCCATGATGCTCTGCTCCTGAAACATTCCACCTCCACCCGCGGAGATGATCCCGATCGTCTGAAGCTTCGGTTTATTTTGTCCTGATTAACCCAAAAATCACTAATTAAAAAAGCAAAACCAGCTCGTTTCCTTCACGCAGCAGCAGTTTCCTTCACTGTTTGTCCTGTTTGCTGTTTTTCACTCTGAATTAAAAAGACTTATTGAGTAAATTATTGACGAGGTTATCTGTCAATAACTCCAGAATATTTAATCGGCCAGATGTTGCCAAGGAAACCTCGACTGAGATGTAACTGTGTTTATCTCTCAGCTGTTTGATCAGAAACCATGGACGTGTTTTTCATATTTGATGTAATTAAACTGTAACATTAAAACTGTTTTCTGTTCATTATTCACTCCGGCACCCGTGACCCGTGACCCCTGATGTTCCTGTGATTAGAGTCTCACAGTCTCACACTGCTCCTGAGAGATAAAGCCAAGGTTAAAGATCTGCAGCTTTGTTTTAAGGCTCTCGGGTGTTTTCACTTCTGTGGAACTGACTGACAGCTGCGACGGCTCAACCTCTGCATGAGTGTGTCTCCAAAACAAACAGAGCCGCTGATTCAAACCCAGAGAAACACTGAATAAAGCAGTTCCACCTTAAAAACCACTGTTTCTCCCACGCTGTCGGCCGCACACGGGACGTCCTGGAGGGGCGGCGAGCCGAGCTGCTGCTAACGTTTGCTCAGCTTGTTTCTCTGATAACTTCAGATCCAGACGTCCGACGACTGAAATCCTTCATCTGCTTCAGATACAGAGTTAAAAACAAGCAGCGGCTGAAAAGAGGAGCACAGAAATGTGTCTTACAGCTGATCCAGAGTCAGTTTATCAAGCTG
>WARS01002410.1:0-14961 GCA_008933995.1 Datnioides undecimradiatus | reverse complement strand
AGGCCAGACTGCGCATTGACTTTAATTATTACAGCGCCGTCAGTGACGTTCAGACGTTTGTTGATATCTGGTGTCACCAAAACATCCTGTGCTCTGTTGCTGACAATCAGCTGATCTTTGGACTCATGCTTCGCTGAATCTCTGTTGCTCAGTGTTTTTGTTGTTATCAGAATGACCTTGTTTGTTTTTTGTTGGTTTGTACTCGGATTTATTTTGAAAATGTGTAAATAAAGAGCGTTTGAAAAATCAAAAATCTCCTCTCTCACTCCCTTTCTCTCTCTCTGTCTCTCTCCCTCTCTCTCTCTCTCTCTCTCTCTCTCTCTCTCTCTCTCTGTCTCTCTCTGAGTGGCGTGGTGAGTGCGTGGAGCTGAGAGCGTGTTGCAGCGTGATTGCGGTTTTTCAAACTTTTTCTAACTCTTTCCGTGTTGGTGGTGTTCAGTTCTTGGTGTTTGGGGATCACTGAGTAGTTTTGGGTGTTTTGGTGAAGGGGTTTGGGGTTTTAGGGGTGTTGGTGGTTGTGGAGCGTCTGCTACCTGCTGAGCTGCTCGGCATGGTGCAGGGCTCCGGGTTGGAGCGGCTGACTCACGGCGTGCCGGCGAGTCAGCCTGTCTTTGGCCAGGCTGGACAGGTTTTATTGTTTTAAACACCATTTTAACGTCTTCAAGGGTTGTTCTATAAGTCCTGTTGGCATATCAGACCACTCTTTGGTTCAGTGTGCGGTCTCCATAAAGGATGTAAAGTGTAAAAGTGCTTATTGGCACTTCAATGTGGCTCTCCTGTCTGACAATGCTTTTAAAAATGCTTTTAAGTTGTTCTGGACCAATTTTAGTAGGACCAAGTCTGAGTACAGGTCGCTGCAGCAGTGGTGGGATGTGGGCAAGGGACAAATAAAGCAGCTGTGCCTCCAGTACACTCGCAATGTCACAAGAGACATGGCCCGGTCTCTGAGGGCTCTGGAGAGTGAAGTAGTGGAGCTGCAGACTTTAGCAGACTCTACAGGAGAGAGAGAGCATATTAAAGCTCTCACAGACAAAAAGTCAGCTCTGGCAGACCTGCTGGGTTTTTCTGCCCAGGGTGCTCTGGTCCGCTCACGTTTTCAGTTTGTCTCTCAAATGGACGCTCCCTCTCACTTCTTCTTTGGTCTCGAGCGCAGGAATGGTCAGAGGAGGCTCATGCACTCCCTGCGGTCCGACACTGGGCAGCTGCTGCATGAGCCTGCCAGCATTCGCAGGTGTGCAGTGGCCTTTTATGAAAATCTGTTTAAAGCGGAGTTTCAAGACAACCCAGAAGTGAAGCAGTCCTTCTACGAGGGTCTCCCCAGGGTCACTGCAGAGGCCAACGCAGAGCTGGAGGCACAGATCTCTGCTGAGGAGCTGAAGGTGGCGCTGCAGACTCTGAAGAGCGGCAAAGCCCCGGGGATTGATGGCCTACCTGCAGATTTCTACAAAGCGTTCTGGTCGGTGATCGGTGACGATGTACTGTTTGTTCTCAGAGACAGTCTGAGTAAGGGGCGGCTGCCTCTGAGCTGCAGGAGGGCGGTCCTCACTCTTCTGCCAAAGAAGGGAGATCTGCAGGAGATTAAGAACTGGAGGCCGGTCGCTCTGCTCTGCACAGACTATAAGCTGCTCTCAAAGGTGCTGGCCACTCGGCTGAGGAAAGTGATGGAGCAGGTCATTCATGTTGACCAGACATACTGTGTACCCAGCAGGCTGATATCTGACAACATCACTCTGATTCGGGACATTTTGGACCTCTCTGGTTCACTGGGCTGTGGACTTGGTCTTATTTCCATAGACCAAGAAAAGGCTTTTGACCGGGTTGAACACCAGTACCTGTGGCAGACGCTGAAAGCCTTTGGTTTCAGCTCTGGTCTTATAGCCAAGATCCAGGTTTTGTACAGTGACATTGAGAGTGTACTTAAGATTAGCGGTGGTTTGAGCGCTCCTTTTAAGGTTCAGAGG
Organism: Datnioides undecimradiatus; assembly: GCA_008933995.1. Taxonomy (NCBI): domain Eukaryota; kingdom Metazoa; phylum Chordata; class Actinopteri; order Lobotiformes; family Datnioididae; genus Datnioides; species Datnioides undecimradiatus. Next base: position 13,000 of record WARS01002410.1, on the reverse strand, counting down.
GGAGTCAGGCAGGGCTGCTCCCTGTCCGGCATGCTCTACTCTCTGGCCTTAGAGCCCCTCCTGCACCGCCTGCGGACAGACCTCTCTGGGGTCCAACTCCCAGGTTGTGAGAAGGTTTTTAAATTGTCTGCCTACGCTGATGATGTCATCCTCCTAGTAAACAAACAGGTTGACATTGATGTTTTAGCGATGAATGTTAATAATTTTAGCCTGATTTCTTCTGCAAAGGTAAACTGGGGGAAAAGTGATGCACTGATTGTTGGTGAGGGGTTAAGGAGGGAACTGATTTTACCGGGGGGGGCTAACATGGAACACAACAGGACTTAAATATCTGGGCGTGCACCTTGGGGATGAGGGCTCTGTACAACAAAACTGGGACAACATATTGGAGAAGGTTGAAGGGAGAATGAAAAGGTGGAAATGGATTTTACCCAAACTGTCTTTTAAAGGTCGTGTTTTAATCATCAACAGCTTAGTGTCCTCCATGCTCTGGCATCGTCTGTCGTGCCTGGACCCTCCTACGCACCTGCTGGGCAAAGTTCAGGCAGTGATTGTGGATTTTTTCTGGGATCGCCTGCACTGGATCCCTCAGAGTGTACTGTTTCTTCCAAAGGAGGAAGGAGGCCAAGGACTTGTTCATCTGGCCAGCAGGGGTGCTGCTTTTCGCCTGCAGTTCATACAGAGGTTTCTCTCTTGACTCTGGAGCATGTGGTCCAGCGGTGTGGTGCACAGCTGGACGATGCTGCAGCTCTGGCCTCTCACCTCGGGTTTAGCTCTGTCAGGTTCATCTGTCAGATGCTCAACACCTGGAAACATCAGCTGACACCGGCAGAGCTGACCCTGTTGGCTGCACACGGTGACGGCCGTGTCCTCCCTGACTACACTGACCCGTTTCCAGAGCTGAGGATTAAGCCTGATTTTAAAAACTGTACGGGGTGTCTGCTGGAACTGAGCGAGTCCTGCAGAGCCCCTTTCCACACATTGACAGGTAAAATCATGTACAGACTAATGGTGAAGGTTTTAAACAGGTCCAAACTGAATGGTCGCTCAGACACTCCATGGAGGGCTCACCTGGCTCTCGCAGGCAGGTGAGGCCTGAGTGGAGAGCGCTGTATAAACCACCGCTAACCAGGAGAGCTGCAGACCTGCAGTGGAGACTTCTGCATGGCAGCGTAGCTGTCGATGCTTTTGTCTCCGTTGTTAATCCAAACGTGTGTGAAACTTGTCCTTTCTGCCCTCAGAGGGAAACAGTCTTCCACTGCTTTGCGCACTGCTGCAGACTTGGCCCCTTGTTCCTGCTGCTGCAGCAGGTCTTCAGCAGGTTTGGGGAGGTGTTCTCCCTGCAGGTCTTCATACTGGGATACAGGTACAGTCGCAGGTGTAGACACAAGTGCCAGCTGCTGAACTTTATTCTGGGACAGGCCAAGCTGGCTGTTCCTGTGAGCAGGAGGAATAAGACTGATGCTAATGTGGATGATGATGTGAGGAGCGTGTTCGTCAGGATGGTGAAGGCCAGACTGCGTGTTGACTTCAGTTATTACAGCGCCGTCAGTGACGTTCAGACGTCTGTTGATATCTGGTGTCACCAGAACATCCTCTGTTCTGTTGCTGAAAATCAGCTGATCTTTGGACTCATGCTTCGCTGAATCTCTGTTGCTCAGTGTTTGTTTGGTTTTTACCAGAATGAACTTGTTTGTTTTTGTTGGTTTGTACTCAGATTTATTTTGAAAATGTGTAAATAAAGAGCGTTTGAAAAATCAATCTCTCTCTCTCTCTCCCTCTCCCTCTCGCTCCCTCTCTCTCCCTCTCTCGCTCCCTCCCCCTCTCTCCCTCTCTCTCTCCCTCTCTCTCCCTCTCTCTCCTGTTTCACTGGTTCACCTGTTCTAATGTTCAGGTGCACAGTGTTTGTTTGTTGCTGCTGTAACTGTTGCTGTTTGTGTTCAGACACGACTTCGACACATTTCTGTTTCTCAGTGAGACGAAGGCAGCGAGCAGCCTGGAAATGATCAATTAGATTAACATCAGTCCTGACGCGGAGCCTCTCTCTGCTGTTTAATTATGAGGATTTAATGTTGTCACAGAGACGACAGCGCCCCCCTGTGGCTGCTCATCCACATGGAAATAAGAATAAAACACTCCTGAGAGACGGACTCAAGAGATTAACATCAGGATAAATGTTTCTAAACATTAAAGGTAAACATCACCTGTCTGCAGTGACCTCATACTGCAGCCACCAACCAATCACCATCATCGTCACTGTCACATGTCACACAGTCATGTTGCACTGTGGGAGTGTTGAATTTATATTATAGTTTATATAAGTGAAACCTTTACTCCGGTCAAATACAGCAACAAAGTTAAAGTACTCGTCATGTTCAAATGATGTGACTCTAATCATGTGTTGCATCATTAATGTTAATGTCTCAACATCCCGCTGCTGATTCATTATTATCATTATTAGTTGTTTATATTAATAATCTGATTCCACTAGCTACCTGAAGCTGTCAGAGTTTAGTAGTAATGATGTGCATTAATGAGCTGATGAAACCTGTAACATTTTAATGAAATATTTTGTTTCAGTCCTTCAGGCGTTTGTCTTGTCACCTCGGTTGTCCTGAACAGGAAGTGCGCCCCCTGCAGGACAGTGGCACCTGACTGTGACTAACCTTTCCTCCACCTTCACCTCTCACAGGAAGAACTCCCCCTACAGGACACTGGAGCCAGTGCGCCCCCCAGTGGTGCCCAATGATTATGTCTCCAGCCCTACCAGAAACAATATGGCTGCCGGTCAGCTCCCCAGTCCAGCCCGCACCGCCACCCTTAACCACCGCCCGCGAACGTACAGGTAGCAGCATGTAAACATGGCTGCCGCTCCGCTCCGACAGCACCTGCTGAAGAAGAGACGCATCGTCTCTCTCAGCAGTTGCAGCTCGTTCCTTCACTCTTCTAGCTGATCCAGCTACACTCAGCAAAGATTCAGGATCTGTCATGTGATCCCTCGCTCACGTCTGTGCATGAAGCTGGAGGCAGTGCGGCCACAGACGTGAGAGTGGAACTGATCTGATCGAACATGTAGTTTTCTTTAAACCCTGAAAGTGAAAATTGTCTCTGGACATTTGATGGAAACGCTGAATTAGTTCATTTGTTGTTAAATGTTCCTGAAATCTTTGCTGCGTGAGTCGTTTCATCACTTCAGCTCCTCAGTGTTTCCTCTGATTTCATCCAGCACTGATTTGATTTATTACAGTTTCTGCAGCGAACAGTTGAACTGATGTGTCAAAACATCAAAGATTAACATTTAAATATCAGACACAAACTAAAACGTAAAGAAACAGATTTCTCTTGTGGAGACAGGAAGTGAAGCGATCAGCTGCTGAGTGGACACAGAGGACATGAAGGGTTAACGCTGCTCATCCTCACGGCATCAACTAACAGATCAGACTTCACTCACGTCTCTGCAGAGTGACGGCTCACTGCTGCTCAGGGTGCAAGAGATTTCAAATAAACAGAAACGTCACAAAATTCAGCTTTAATGAGGTCAACACTGCTGATTAGACGCCGGCCAATCACAGCTCTGATACAGACAGAGCAGTCGCTCCCATCCAATCACCACCTGTCTGCTCTGGAGCCATCAGCCAGCTTCGTTGTTCTCACATTAACTTTGCTTCCAGCCGCCGCTCTGCTTTTATTCTGAAGATCCTCCCCAGGCAGCTGACTTCCTCTCTGCCTGTCTGACTTCCTGTCTGCCTGTCTGACTTCCTGTCTGCCTATCTGACTTCCTGTCTGCCATTATTGTTACTCTGAGATCCAGTAAGTAACAGGTGAACTGAACACTCCTGCAGTACTTAGATTATCCTGCTCTGTGTGTGTGTGTGCAGTGGCAGCAGTGGAGGCAGCCATCCCAGCAGCAGCAGTCGGAGCAGCAGCAGGGAGAACAGCGGCAGCGGCAGTGTGGGCGTTCCCATCGCCGTGCCGACGCCCTCCCCACCTTCCACCTTCCCAGGTAACGCTCACACACACACACACACACACACACACACACACTCCTTTCCTTGTTCCCTTGTTTCCTCTTTGATTCTTCTGTTTAAACTCATCACACTAATTAAACTTCACCTGACGACAAACATCAGGGACTGTTCATTTAACGCTGGCGATGATCTTCAACCCTCCTTCCTTCCTCCCTTCCTCCCTCCCTTTCTTCCTTCCTTCAAGTGTCACCGACTGCTGGACCAGCAAGCTCCTCCTCCACTGCTCCTAACTCCTCCCCCTCCCCATCCCCGACTCCGTCCTCCTTCTCCTCCTCATCCTCCACCACAACCCTAACACAACCCAACGCCCCCCTGCCACCAAACTCACCCTCAAAACCTGCCAACACGCAATCAAACGCACCCACCAACACGTCCCCACCCTCTAACCCCGCCACCAGCACAGCCGATGTCCAGTCCGGTGTCTTGCCTGGAGAACTGTCTCCTCTCCTTCCTCCTGCCCCTCCTCCTCCTCAACTCTCCTCCTCCTCCTCCTCATCACCTGCTGAAGGTGAGTCACCTCCTCCGTCACCTCCTCCATCCTCTGTTCTTCATTTTCCAGCCAACAAACAGAAATTCTTAATGAAGAGCCAAACAGAGTCGTACTGAGCGTGTGCAGACTTTCACTCATCCTGTGTTCACGTGTTCTGGTGACATGTTCTCCATGACGCTCCTGTTACAGCTGCTGTTGTTGTTGTTGTTGTGGTGGTGGCGCTGACCCCTCCCCTCTGCCCCTGCAGGTCCCATCGTGCCTCAGTTCTTCAGCATGAACCGGCCTCAGCCTCGGCAGCAGACTCCACAGGTGGGGGGGTCACTGCCATACCGCCGCCCCCCCTCTGTGACCGGCCAGCCAATCATAACACAGAACCAGGTCAACGGTGGTCCATACTACAACCAGAGCCCAGGTACACACCCTGACACCAACATGTCATGTGACCCCTGGTCCTTTGAGAGTTTGTGGTTGATGACTTATAACGAGACTGACTGACGGATAAACTCTGTGTGTGTTGGCAGCCTCCCCCCCGCCCCCCTCCCTCCTGCAGTTCACCCCTCAGCTTCCTCTCATGGGATTCGTGGCTCGTGTTCAGGAGTCCAGTGAGTAGAAACACGTCTGTCGCCTGTGCCTGTCGACTCGCAGGAGACCGATGTTGGTTCATTTAGAATCAAGAAGAGTCCTTAAATTGAAAAACAAGCAGGTTTTCCAGGATTTCCAGGCTTTAATCATTTACCTGCTTCTCACCTGCTCCAGTCTCAGACGGCCCCCCACCCCTCCACCCAGCTGCTGACAGCCAATCAGGGCCTGAGGAGCCGCCGCCCTCCCCTCAACCAGTGGAGGATGGACATGAAGAGGAGGACTCAGCGGTTGTCGAGTACAATGACCCGTACGCTGAAGAAGACCCACCGTGGGCCCCCAGGACCTACCTGGAGAAAGGTACGGGAACACCAGAGGGTCAAAAAGCTCAGTGCAGTGCTGATGTGACTCAGGTGATGGTTATTGGTTTTGTCACATCGTGTGGATCCTCCCGCGTCAGCACTCATGTTGAGTTGTGTTTGTCGCCCCCAGTGGTCGCCATCTACGACTACACCGCTGACAAAGAGGACGAGCTGTCGTTCCAGGAGGGAGCGATCATCTATGTCATCAAGAAGAATGAGGACGGCTGGTTCGAAGGCGTGATGAACGCCACCACCGGCCTCTTCCCGGGAAACTACGTGGAGTCCATCATGCACTACGCCGACTGAGCAGAAGGGCTTTCATTGGCCGACGTCACCTGCGTGTGTCTGAGGCGGGAAGGACATGTTATAGTTTCACACTAACCAGAGGGAAAAGTGTTTTATTGATTCTAGTTTATTGATCAGATGGTCTGACTCCTGTCTCCTCCTACCCATCAGGCCTTGCATGTTGTGGTGTTCATGTGACCTGAGAGCAGGTCAGTAGTTTCTCCTCGTTTCCGTGATTTCTCATCAGGTTCGATCTGATCTCAGTGTAAAGACACTTCATCAGTTGCTGCTGCAGACTGAATCAACTGATCACCAACATTCCTATCAGCCTCGGCTGCACCCTGTGTTTACCGCTGATTGGCTAATGTTAGCCACATGTGCTAACATGCTAAGCTAAGATGGTGGACATTTAAATCACTTTAAAAAGCCCAGATACTGAGATTCATCTAACAAAAGCTAAATCTAATTTTCCTTCTGATCGATTGATTCCAAAAACATCGAAGCTCTGATCGTCAGTTTACGTATTTGTTGTTGTGTCCATGTGATCTGAGCCTTAGTGTGTCCTGTGGCCGTGTCCTGTGGCCGTGCAGTGGACCTGTTGAACCGCCCGGAGGAGACGTTGGACCTGTTGCCAGTTTGAAGTTTACAGTGTGTTTGCCTGCATGCCTGAATATCACTGACGTGTTTATTTACAAACATTTTATTTTGTTTGTTTCTCTCAGTGTGATCAGCTGGAGCTCTGCTGATGTTTGGTTGTAACGGCCCTTTAACAGCTGATTCTCAGACTTTGTGCCATATATCCAGGTGTCGTTGTGAGACTGCAGGTGTGTGTTGGAGTGTTTATAGTGTGTGTGTGTGTGTGTGTGTGTGTGTTTGAACCAAACGTTCCCTTGTGGACTCTTGCTGTGATCGTGGACCTGAGGTCAGTGTTTCCCTCCGTAACCAAACCAGAGTGTGTCAGATCACCTGCTTCACTTCATGTTCAGGACGATTTGTAAAAACTTTATTGATCGTGCGACGTTTCATGATCACGTTAACCTGTGAACGTTCCTGCAGAGCTGATGAGCTCTGCTTACTGCTAATCCCATAATGTTAGCATGCTAACACGCTAAACTAACCCGTGACTACGGGGAACACTACACCAGCTAATCAGCAGCATGTTGAGTGTGTATGTGTGTGTGTGAGAGAGACATTAATCAAATATTTAACCTTGGTAATAAATGTGCCAATAACATGTCAGATCACGTGAACTTGGTGTGACTCTGCGTTGATGTGTCACATGCTCAGTTCCTGCTCCCAGACGTTTGACACACTCTGGTGTCGGTGCTGCAGAGACAGGAGGCGTCTGAGCTGCAGATGTTCAAACCTTGATTAAGATGATTGAACTGCTGGAGTTTAACAAATCTGATGTTACATCTCTTATCTGCAGTTTCAGCGGCAGAATAAGATGAAAACAGAAAGTTTAGTCTGCGTCTCATTTATTCTTCCACGTCTTTAGCTTCTACCTCGTTATTGTGTCTGAGGTGGATTCAACACGTGAGAGTCAGGAAAGGTTTGAAGCTCTGAGCTGGATCGTTCCTTCAGGCCGAGCTGTGAGGTGTGAACGTTCTCAGTCTGCAGCTGGTTCCTGGGAGAACGTGACGTCAGGGGAAACTCTACTCTCCACAGTGAACCGTGACTGAAGCACAACGCTCTTTTGTAAGAAAGGAACTAGTCAAAGTAAATGTTTTAACAGCTCGTCTGTGTTGACTCTTATTTCACAGAACACAAAGCATCATGGGAAGTGTAGTTACTTGTGTTACGATTCAGTCTTTCACAGTATAGTTTGTTAAAATGTTTTGTGAAATTACAGGACATGAGTAAAACACATCGTGCGTTTCCTTAAAGACAAAGGTGATACAAGCTTTTCTGTGGTGAAACATTTCCTGGAAATGTTCAGATCCAGGTTTGCATCCATGTTTCTTGGATTTCTAATAAAGTGTGTGGGTCACTGTTCTGCTGGGCAGATATATGACCGTCAATATAAGTATTAATGATTTTACTGTAACTACATTTAATGCAAAACTTCAGAATATAAGCACGGGTCCTCATAACGTTTACAAACCGTGTTTTGAAAGTTGGTTTTAGAACCATGCAAAATGTTCTGAATAATTGAACGTGTGCTCCCGGACACGCTGCCACTGTGGGTATTAAAAACAGCGTGAGGTTGCTTCTCACGCCTCCCCGCTCTGTTCCATCGCTCTGTGGGGTTGGCAGGGGCTGGGGCGGACTCATCTCCGAGGGCTTCACGTTTTGCCACACCAACGTCTGATGTCATCCAGCTTGACTAGCTTGGCTGAATCAACGCCACATTTAAATGTTGTTCATTTATAAACAACTTCTCTCCACATAGATGCTTCATTTGGAACAATCAGCACATCAAATATAAAAATAAATCTTTATTTCTTAATTCGTGGTTTGATAATGACATAACTACAGTAACCCGGCTACTCAATAATTATGGCACTCGGTATTCCTGTTACCCCTAAAGAGTTTATTGCAATGGATGCCATTCCCTCTGGTATCCTAACTTTACTAAGAGGACCAGTGTGTTCCACCTTTAGACCCCACAGTAACGCCAGTGGGTCATATATGCTTCTCTGGCACATCTAAAAACAATAATCATAATATTCGGTCATTCAAGATTCAAGATGTTTATTGTCATGTGCAACAAAAAAAGCAAGTTTCTCCGTGCAATGAAATTCTTTCTTTGCTGTCCACCCGGATGCCGATGTATATAAAGTATAAAATAGAATAAAAAACAGAGAAATGCAATAAATTAAAAAAACACAATAGAAAATAAAAATACAATAGGAGAGCAGTATATAGTGTCCATGGTTGTGTCTCCTGTCAAGTGTTCAGGAGTCTGATGGCAGAGGGGAAGAAAGATTTATTGAATCTTGTCCTGCATTTCAAACTTCTGTACCTCCGGCCTGAGGGTAGAAGTGTGAACAGTCCGTGTTGTGGGTGGGTGCGGTCTCTGAGCATGGAGGCAGCTCTCCTGTGGACTGCGGTGGTAGATGCTCTGCAGAGAGGGCAGTGGTGTCCTGGTGATCCTCTCAGCAGTCTTAACCACTCTCTGCAGGCTACTACAATCTGCAGCAGTAGTGTTGCCGTACCACACTGTGATGCAGCTGGTTATGGTGCTCTCAACCACGCAGCTGTAGAAGTTGCTGAGGATCCTGGGCGATATGCCAAACTTCCTCAGCCTCCTCAGGAAATACAGCCGTTGTTGGGCCTTCTTAACCAGCTGTGAGGTGTTCAGTGTCCAGGTGAGGTCCTCACTGATGAGGACACCCAGGTATTTGAAGCTGCTCACCCTCTCCACTTCAAGCTCCCGGATAAACAGTGGTTGATGAGGTCTCCTCTCCTTCCTCATGTCCACTATCATCTCCTTTGTCTTGTTTGTGTTGAGGGAGAGGTTGTCCTCACACCATGCCACTAGACCTGCCACCTCCCTCCTGTAGGCCGCTTTGTCACCCCCAGTGATGCGACCAATCACTGCAGTGTCATCCGCGAACTTCAGGATGATGTTGTCCTTGTGGGAGGCGACACAGTCATGGGTGAACAGGGTGTAGAGGATGGGGCTGAGAACACATCCCTGAGGGGTGCCAGTGTTGGTGATGATACTGGTTGAAGTCCTATTGCCAATCCTGACAGACTGAGGCCTGCCAGTCAGAAAGTGTAGGAGCCAGTCACAGAGGGTGGAGTGCAGGCCAAGTGTGAGCATGTTTGTAGGTGACTTTGTGGGCGATGACTGTATTGAAGGCCGAGCTGTAGTCCACAAAGAGTATCCTGATGTAGGATTCTTTGTTTTCGAGGTGGGAGAGGGAATAGTGGAGTGCAGCAGTGATGGCGTGGACCTGTTGGGCCGGTATGCAAATAGTAGGGGGTCCAGGGTCATTATTTCAAACAGATATCACCACTACCCCCTCTGCTGTTCAGTACTGGTCTGGTCCTGTTAATGGTCTGAACTGGATCAATGTGTGGAACCTAATTCATAGATATTACCCTGCCAAGCATTACATGTGTGAACTGGGTGTCTAATTTTACGTTTTTTGTGCGACAGCTCTTAAATGTGTAGTTCTGATTGCTGCTGGTTAACTATAGGCTCGTTCGAGATGAGCCAGGTCTGCGCAGAGTCGGTCACCGGCGATCGCAATGCATGCCCGTTAGGTTGCTGTCTGACTTGAGCCCGACTGGCTTCCATCCATTCCATTGCTTTCCATCTAATTTAAATAGTTTAGGTTGAAAATCATTATTCCTGTGTTGTGCGTGAAGGTTTGATCTGTCAACCAACAGAACCGAACTATTATTATTATTATTACTATTATCATTAGTAGTAGAGGTAGTGTAGTAACGATGATAATAAAGTTTATTTCTAACTGCTCAAAACAAGCAGCTACACAGGACAGATAAACACACACACACTTCTACATATATGATTATAATCAGGCCTGCAGCTGATCAGCCAGAGAAATGCCTGATATGTACCTGTAGTGAAGGGACAGAGAGCCCTGGCTGTGCTGCAGGTCCAGGGGCATCATACAGAGCATTATAAATGTCATTATACATCTATGGTGCAGACGCTCTGGTCCCGTCCACTCTCCAATCGCAGTTCATCTCCAACAAGCCCATTAACCGTAAGGAGTTAACGCGAGAGTCCGCGAGAGTCCGGTTTGATGGGGACGTAAAACCCCGGACTGTGTAACTACGCTACCCACAATGCACCGCGCCTACAGGCTCAAATCTGAATTTAAACGGCTCAGACAGCAGACCGGAGCTCAACTAGCCGGATAGCGTTCCCGCACACCGGGATATTTAGATTGGTCGGTGTTCGCTGGTGTTGTAGGTCTGTTGTGTAGCCGCCGGCCGTTCACTGTGGATGGTTAGTGTCATGACCGCGCCGCTTTGTGTCAGTTAGCTGCCAGGCTAAGCTATCTAGGCTAAGCTAACTCGTTGCTAGCGGAGCTCCGGGACTCGGTGCTCGTGTGATGACTTTCAGCCCGCAGCTGTTCGCTTCTGTCCCGCACAGATGATTTAACTCCACGCAGCTTCGGACCGAGCTGCTGTATTTACTGGATTAACGGAAAACACGCAGTTTCACGTCAGTTCATCCACGGAGAGCTGAACCCGTCCAGGGGAGGAGACCATGACCCTGGCCCCGAAGGAGCTGTCCAACCTGCTGAGCATCATATCGGAGGAAGCTTGCACCAACACCTTCGAGAGCCTCTCCACACACTTCCACCATTACTTCGGGAAGGCGGAGCACTTCAGGGTGGGCTCGGTGCTGGTCATGCTCCTCCAGCAGCCAGACCTGCTGCCCAGTTCCCCGCAGCGACTCACCGCACTCTACCTGCTCTGGGAGATGTACCGCACCGAGCCGCTGGCCGCAAACCCTTTCGCCGCTGTGTTCGCTCACCTGCTGAACCCCGCACCGGCCGGTGAGGAGCAGGAGAAGGTGCTCTCCGGTGGGTCCCTGAGTTTGCGTGTGTGTGTGTGTGTGTGTGTGTGTGGTGGGGGGGGGTTAGCTGAATCAGCTGTGACCTGCTGTCCTCTGATGACTCATCAAGAACTTCTCTGCTGGTCAGACTTCACCTGTGGCTCCACAGAGTGATGAAGAGAGTTCCTCAACATGAAGACACCAAACAATGAGCAGATCAATAGATTCATCCCCATAACTCTGCTGTGTCATGTGACCTCTCCAGGCTTCCTGCCTCCCATCACGCAGCCAGAGAAGTTCTTCCTGTCACAGCTGATGCTGGCGCCACCCAGAGATCTCTTCAAGAAGACACCCAGACAGGTTTCCTGCATGGATGTCGGCAACATGCCGCAGTCTATAGACATAAGCGGGCTGCAGCTGGCGTTAGCAGGTGAGAGCATGCCGCCACCTGCTGGACACACCTGCTGAGTCGCAGCAGCAACAGTCAGCATACAGACAGGAAGTGCAGCTGCATGTGGACAGCTTCAACACTGTAGTTTTAATGTGTTATTGTTTGTTGTTTGTGCTGCAGAGCGCCAGTCAGAGCTGCCCACCCAGAGTAAGGCCAGCTTCCCCAGCATCCTCAACGACCCTGATCCAGACTCATCCAACTCCGGCTTCGACAGCTCTGTGGCCAATCAGATCATAGAGTCCTTGGTCACAGGGCCCCGCCCACCGCTGGAGAGTGAGTGTTCAGCTGATGATGATTCATGCCGCTCACAATCTGACGCTCGCTGCTGACTCTGTCAACATGACAGCGGCGTTTAAAGCCGGTCTAGTTGCCATAGTGACCAAACTGTGGCTCAATGAAATGACCATGTAACCGACCACAGCATCACCTGCTGCCTCCACCCTAACTCCTCCACCTCCTCCTCCTCAGGTCACTTCCGCCCCGAGTTCATCCGGCCGCCGCCTCCTCTGCACGTGTGTGAGGATGAGCTGGCCTGGCTGAACCCCACGGAGCCGGACCACGGCGTCCAGTGGGATCGCTCCATGTGTGTGAAGAACAGCACCGGCGTGGAGATCAAACGCATCATGTCCAAAGCCTTCAAGAGCCCGCTGTCGGCCCAGCAGCAGTCCCAGGTGAGCTCACGCCGCTGCGGCAGGAAACGGTCGTTCTGACAGGAAGCGCCCTAACATCTCGCTACCCGTGTCTGCGCTGCAGCTGCTGGCCGAGCTGGAGAAGGACCCGAAGCTGGTGTATCACATCGGCCTGTCGCCAGCGAAGCTGCCCGACCTGGTGGAGAACAACCCGCTGGTGGCCATTGAGATGCTGCTGAAGCTGATGCAGAGCAGCCAGATCACAGAGTACTTCTCAGTGCTGGTGAACATGGACATGTCGCTGCACTCCATGGAGGTCGTCAACAGGTGAGGCCGCCGCGCTCTCTGCTGCATGCCGCCGCCACCGCTCCATGCGTTTGTGTTGTCAGACCTGTTTTCAAATGTTTTCAGTTTTCTCCACCCGGTGTCACATCTTCAGCTCATACTGAAGCTGCTCCTGTGACAAGGGCATGATTTAGATTTTAGATTTAGATTTAGATATCCTTTATTAGTCCCACACCGGGGAAATTTCAGTGCCACAGCAGCAGGAAAAGCCAGAAGAACAGTGCATACCAGAAATATAAAATATACACTACTCACAATAAGTTAGGGATATTGTTATTTACATGAGTGCTTTTCCTATTTGGTCTGAATTTTAATGAAATAAGTAAAAGTTCCCTTTGATATTACTAAT
>WARS01002394.1:0-17799 GCA_008933995.1 Datnioides undecimradiatus | reverse complement strand
TGTAATACTCAGAAAGGTCAGCAGAGGGTGCATAGCGCTTGGGAGGAACATAAAATCCCCATAGAGGCAGCGCTGCATAATAAATCCTGGAGCCAAGCCGAACAACCACTAAAGTTGTCTGTCTCTTTTCTTACACCTACAGGTGGGTTAATAGTTTCCTAAAACACACGCAACTGCTGCAGTATAAGGGTTAAGAGTTCGTGAACCCTTAGTCATCATGTGTGATGTTTGGAGTTGAGTAGATTTGCAGTAATGCGTAAATAAGAGATGTTTTGCTGTACGCTGCTATGCTAGGTTAGCGGACCTGTTGCTAGGAGTAGCGGTAAAACACCGTGCAATAGAGAGGCTGAAACGCAAATGGGACACAAACAGGGTTTGTTTAGTTGTGTTCACGGAGCTGAATGGATGTAAAGGGCAATTTTGTTGTTTATGTTACAGTGCTTCGGTTTATCAGGTATTTACTGTGGCTACTACTATTTTCCGAGGATGTGATGATGACTGTTAAACTTGAAAGTATTTTAACTTACCTGGAGCTATAACGAGACAGTTCACCTCAGGGAGCCAATTGATATCGTCATTTGTGAAACCGAGTAACTTGTTATGAGTATGTCACTTGTTAAGGATAATAAATCCTGCAGCCGAGCCGAACACCTGCTAAAGTTGTCTGCCTCTTTTCTTGCATCTACAGCGGTGGCAGGGTATTATCACACCCCTCCCCTGACACACACGGGCCTGGGGGCAACAATCTTGGGGGCTTGTCACCAGCAACTCCTGAGGTGGAAAGATGTCTGCTCTACCAGAACTGCGAAGGGGAATCTAGCAGCAGCTCCACCAGCTGATCAGCTCTGCCAACACCGATGTGCTCTACAAGCTGGCAGCGTCCATCAAGGATGAGGTGAAGGAAGATCTACCAGGGGATGATGCCACAGAGGTGGAACTCTACAACTTCATTGTGGACTTTTTAATGGGTGACGAGTTGGCAAGTCAAGAGGACCAAGGTATGACCTGCCTGTTAATCTTCAACGATCTCATCACTGAACTGAACAACCTCCAGCAGCGACCGAAGAGGAGCAACGTCAGTTAGTGGAAGAGACTGAATCAGTAGTGGTTCCCCAGCAGGAAATGTACGGGTAGACAGATCGTAGCAACCAGCCAGGTAACTGATGTGATAAAGTTGACAGATGTGGCTGCTTTACTGCCTTGTAGGGAATTCAAGATATACAGTGGACAGATTTCTGACTCAGATTCTGACGTTAGCTATAGCTCCCTGTGCAGGCAGATTGATGAAGGGTTATCTGAGAATTTCACGGAGGCAGAAATAATTCCTACTGTCCTAAAGGTAATTAAACCTGGTACCTTTAAAGATATGTTGATGACCAAAGATGGGTTAACTGTAGCTGAGCTCAAGGGTTTCCTCAGAGCACACCTGCGAGACAAGAGTAGTGCAGAGTTATTTCAGGAGCTTAGCAATGCAAAACAACAGGAAAAAGAAAGTCCAAAAAAGAAACAGTTCATGTACCGGTTAATGGGTCTAAAACAAAGAGTACTGTTTGCTTCCCAGCAAGGGAGCTCAGAGTTTCAATATGATGACAAACTTGTCCATGGAGTATTTCGTCACTCATTGTATCAGGGAATAAGTGAGAAATATGCATGTGTCAGGCGAGACCTTAAACCTCTTATTAGCAACACAAGTGTAACTGATGATTTTATCCTAGAGGTAGTTACAAAGTCAGTTAGCAAAGAGGTCGGGAGACAGGCACGCCTAGGGCAGACACACGAAACCAAAATAGTCACAATGAATGCCGCGCAACAAGGGGAGAGGCAACAGGCAGTCCAGCCTCCAGCTGAAGTTCAAGCCAGCGTTCTTCAAACTAAAGCTGAAGTCCAGGCCAACCGCACAGCGATACATGAACTGACAGCACAAATCCACAAAATCCAGTCACTTGAAAACCTCCTGCCAGATAACCCACTCAGAATCACAGCAGCTAATGGGACAGATGTACCATCTGAGGGGTGGACTGAACTACTAGTGGAAATCAAAAGTGCAAAATATGGTCAAGTAGCCATCAATGTACCCATGCTAGTGAGTCGGAGCTGTGTTAGTGGTCTACTGCTAGGGTTTAATGTGATAGAGGAAATCATTCTAGAGAGTCTTGAGAAGCCAGGGAGTGTTAGTCTCAGTGATTTACTAGCTGAAGCTTTAAAGCTACATCGAGATACGGCTGAAACCATTATCTCTGTAATCACTGAAACTCCAGTTCAGGAAACACTTAGGAATGACACCATCAGAGTAGGAAAGAGAGGTCTCCCAGTTCCAAGTGGCCAAATATGTGAAATAAAGGTTCATGTCAGATCGTGGCCAAAGGGAGGAATAATGTTATTTGAACCCACCTTGGAGAGTTTCCTGTCAGAGGGGATAGAACTGTTTCCCACATTGGTTGATGTGCCACCTGGCACCTCCAAAGCTGTAAAAATCCCAATCCGTAACTCCACCAAGCATGACATTTTCCTGTCACCAAGAACAGTCTTAGGCTGTGTTGAAGAAATCATTGACACCAGGCCAGTAAATCTCTGTTCATCTTCCCAGCTGCCAGCTGACACACACCTGAGCACTGCACAGGTTAGCCCAACCAACACCACCAGTGAGGGAACCAGCAACTCAGCAGAGTCACACACACAACAAAAGTGGCATCCTCCTGTCAAGTTAGACCATCTTAATCAGCAACAGCGGGAGGTTGTGCGCCAGATGCTTTTTGAGGAATCTGATGTGTTTGCAAGAGGAGAGGGGGAGGCTGTATACCCAACCTACAGCTCAAGATTAATGTAGTAGGCATAACCCGGTTCAGAAGTGCTATAACTCTATACCCAAGCCCTTGTATAAGGAGGTGAAAGAGTATGTGCAGAACCTCCTTGACCGAGGTTGGATCCGCAAATCTGTGTCTTCTTATTCCTCCCCAGTGGTTTGTGTCTGAAAAAAGGACCAGAGTCTGAGACTGTGTGTGGACTTCAGAGGGGTGAACCGAAAAACTGTCCCAGATCATCATCCATTGCCACAAATCCTCCTTGACAGCTTGCAGGGCAACATGTGGTTCTCCATCCTGGATCAAGGCAGTGCATACCATCATGGTTTTGTGAGCGAGGAATCCAGGCACCTCACAGCTTTCAGTACACCATGGGGGCTGTATGAGTGGATACGTATTCCATTTGGCCTGACGAATGCACCTGCAGCTTTCCAGAGGTGTATTGAGGGTGTGCTGGAAGGTATCTGAGACGAATGCTGTGCCCCATACCTCGATGATGTCTTGTGTTACTCAGTGTCTTTTGCGGATAACCTACACCATCTCAGACAAGTTCTCAACTGCATGAGAGAACACGGCATCAAACTGAGAACAACAAGTTGTTTAGTTGTTTAGAGTTGTTTAAGAGAGAGGTTCGCTACCTTGGCCAACTGGTGTCTGGAGAGGGAGTCAAGATCGATCCACAGGATCTGGCAGCAGTGATAGCATTGAAAGAGCCACACACAGTTGGAGACATCAAATCCCTGCTGGGATTTCTGGGATACTACCGCTCCTTCATCCAAGACTTCTCTCGACTGGCGAAGCCGCTGTTTGAACTGCTGCAAAAACCCACTGAAACTGGTGAAGGTTGCAGCTTGATGGTGAGAATGCAAATGTTGTGCCACCTGACAGCATTCTCAGTGTTACACCAGAAAACATCTGTGCAGCACAACAAGAGGATCCAGCCATCAAAGAAATTGTCTCTTTAAAACTGCAAAGCTGGACTCCTAACGAAAGAGACAAGAGAAACATGAGGAAAGAGACAAAGAGACTGCTGTATGAGTGGAATAAGCTGGTGGTGGAGGTGAGAGGTTTTATTGGCCCAATATGCAGCATGACATAGAGAACTATGTTAACAAAAGATGCGCCTGTGTTAAACAGAAACGTCCTAATCTTCCCCAGAGAGCGCCCATGGGACACATCTCCACAAGCAGCCCATTCGAGTTAGTGTGTATCGACTATCTCCACCTGGAACAGAGTCAAGGCTACGAGTACATCCTCGTCCTTGTTGACCATTTCACACGTTTTGCCCAAGCATACCCAACAAGGAACAAATCTGGAAAAACTGCAGCGGAAAAGATATTCCAGGACTTCGTGCCTCGTTTCGGGTATCCTGAGAAGCTCCACCACGATCAGGGTAGGGACTTTGAAAACAGTTTGTTCAACAGGTTACAGCAGCTGGCGGGTATTGGGCATTCACGAACAATACTGTACCACCCGCAGGGTAACCCAGTGGAGAGACTGAACCGAACACTTTTCCAGATGATGTGCACCCTAGAAGAGGAAAAAAGAGTCAGTGGAAAGATCGCCTTCTACATGTCGTGCATGCCTACAATTGCACGAGGCAGGAACATTTAAATGCCTTGGCAGCTGAGTTTGGATTCCCAATAGGGGGATCTCTCAGTTTAAAAAATATCAATATTAGAAGAAAAACTGAAGATAAAAGAACAAGAAATGAGAAGGAAAAAGAAAGAAAAAAAGGAAAAAAGTTAGAAATTACAGAAGGTCAAAAAGAATGTTTACAGATGTGGAAAGGAGAAACAAAGACGTGAAATAGGAAAACAATGCAGAAAGAACTACCCTTTTTCAAAGTTGAAACCAATGTAAAGCAAAAGTCACACACACAAAGAACACCAGACTCCCAGATCTCCTCTTCTTTGTTTCCACAGTTGGTGGCTTTGAAGCTGGATCCAGACCTCGACGGCAACCCACCTTTTCATTTTTCAGCTCCACCACCATACAACTCTACGATACCCAACGAGAGAAGAGAAACGGACTCCACCATGCCACGACAAAAAACAAGTTCAGAAGCAACTCATCCTGAAGTGCCTGTTCCACCACGAAACTCTGCAACCACCCCCTCTTCTCCAATTGCGCATAGACTGCGTATAGACTGTATCATCCCTTCAACATGCCCATGGTTGAAGTATCTGGACCAGAAGGTGCAACTTTAGTTTTCTGTCCATGTACTTCTGCTGACATCACAGCAGCCTCACAACATCTACCCTAACCCACAACATCAGAAGTATTCAACACCTACAGTGGCCTTCAACTACCTGATGAGTTAAACAATACTCCAGATGTGTGGGAAATCCATCTCTGCAATTGCTTGTGGACTAATACCAGACATTGCCTCAGCTGTTTCCTCTGTGGCCAACGTGGACATTGGAGACATGATTGTCACAGAAATACCTCATCAACTCCAGCAGACAAGTCGGACTGAAAAGGGTTGAGGGTTGTTGGAGAGGGATGGACTCCTGCTGACAAGCCAAACCAACTTGTGAAGTCAGAAGAAGGCACTGCACCACACTCACATACTGAACAGATTAATACACAAGCTATTGAGAGCTTGGAAGAAGTTTCCACAACATACATTGACCATCGCAGAACAAAACATTGTATTCCTAGTTGACTGAGGAACCACACATTCTGTGATAAAAGCTTTAGAATTCACTAAAAGATCTAAATTAAGTGGAGATTATGGGTACTCTGTTGGTTCATCAGGTCAAGCAATTAGAAAGAACACTACCATCCCACTCAAATGCGCGGATGGGTCAAATACAAGCTTTAAACATGCATTCTTGCTCTCTGAAGTCTGTCCCATTAACCTTATTGACAAGACGGCGTTGTTGGACCTAAATGCACGACTCTTGAGACGAGGGATTTCAAATCCAAAAAAACACAAGTTTATTCAAAATACAAAGTACAACAAAAGGCGCTCAAGAACAAGGAAAAATACAAACTCAAAATCACTCAGATGACGCAAACAAAACTCACAATGTCCACTAAGCAAAAGGGTCAAAACTCAAAATCACTCTTTACGAGGCAAAACAAGGCTAGAAACAAAGTAACAAAAGAATACCAAACTTACAATGCAGGAATTCGGGAATTCAAAAAGAGGGCGAGAAATGAACATGAGGCTGGCTGTCGCTGTATCAAGATGGGACGAACCGGCACAAGACAGGGGAGACGCGGACTTATATACACAAGAGGGTAGGGTGCACAGGTGGAAACAATTAGATCGGGGAAGACAATTAGAGCGGCGGGAAACACTAGAGGAAGGGCAAGCCACCTGAAACGAGAGGGAAGGTTAGATTTCAAAATAAAACAGGAAGTTACGAGACAAGACAAACACTGAAAACGAAACTAAACATGCCAGCTTGACTAGACTATGACACTTATGGGCAGGGACTTGATGTGCAAATTAGGCCTTTGTTTGATCTCAGCCTCAGAAGGTGTCAAAGTTCACAGGCTACCTGATCTGGAACCAAATTTTTCACACTCCTTTGTCCACCACACCCCAAACCTGAGGTATGCATATCAGTGGAAATTGCAATCATCAGCAACCTCTTCTAAGCTTGTTACAGAAGCTAGGAAAACAATTTTAACAGCTGCAACAGATCACATCAGATAACTGGGAATATTTGGGCCCATTTATGAAATCATGTCAGCGCACAGCCAATTAGTAAAAAACATCTGATCGATCTGATCAGCTGATTGGCAAGAAACTGATCGATCGATATTTATTTTCACTGACACTGCAGAACTATTCTAAAAATTTAACATCTGTTGTGCACACTCAAAGAACAATCCAGCTGGTACCTAAAAGCACTTCTAAATCTTTTTCTTTTTTGTCTGAAAAACGAGCTACAACTATTACAGCCCTACAGGAGGTCCCTAAGACACTGTGGGCTATCAGTAATTATGATGTTGGCCTCATCAAAGACTGTGAACCTGTTGTTATCGCTCCAAAGTCAGACTTTAGACCTTGCAAGGCTCAATATCCACTCAAACAAGAAGCCATCGATGGCATAACACCAGTCTTTGAGTCTCTTAAAGCAGCAGGAGTAATTGTTCCCTGTGATGACTCTCCAGTGCGCACAACTCTGATAGAAGGATAAAGCACACATTCATTGGACACAACACAAATATGCTATCTCAGTCTCTCTCACACCAGCTCAATGTGACATGTACACCATGGACCATTCAGTCCCACACATCACACTTGCAAAACACACATCAGATAACTGGGAAGATTTGGGCCCATTTATGAAATCATGTCAGCGGGCAGCTGATTGGCAAGAAACTGATCGATCGATATTTATTTTCACTGACACTGCAGAACTATTCTAAAAATTTAACATCTGTTGTACACACTCAAAGAACAATCCAGCTGGTACCTAAAAGCACTTCTAAATCTTTTTCTTTTTCAATCTTTTTCTTTTTTGTCTGAAAAACGAGCTACAACTATTACAGCCCTACAGGAGGTCCCAAAGACACTGTGGGCTATCAGTAATTATGATGTTGGCCTCATCATAGACTGTGAACCTGTTGTTATTGCTCCAAAGTCAGACTTTAGACCTTTACTTACCTTTACTTACTTTAGTCTTTGAGTCTCTTAAAGCAGCAGGAGTAATTGTTCCCTGTGATGACTCTGCAGTGCGCACACCCCTGTTCCCCGTCAAGAAAATCAGAGACTAAGATCAACCAATGAGCCCCAAATGTTCCAAACCCTTACACTATCTTGTCTCAAGTCCCACCTAATACAAAATTCTTTTCAGTGGTAGACCTTTCAAATACTTTCTTTAGTTTTCCAGTTCATCCAGAAAGTCAATCCTGGTTTGCTTTCAACTTCAGTGGTCGAGGCCACACATTCACTCGCCTGTGCCAAGGTTACTGTGAGAGTCCCGCCATTTACAATGAGGCTCTCAGACAGTCTTGAATCTCTTGTTCTCTCTCCAGGCACTGCTTTGTTGCAGTACGTTGACGACTTTATGATCTGCAGCCCGACCAAAGAGCAGTGTGAAGCCAACAGTCAAACTCTTGAAACATCTGGCTAATAGTGGTCACAAAGCCAGCTTGTCTAAACTTCACTTTGTCCAGGAAAAGGTTGTGTTCTTAGGTCATGTCCTTACTTCTGAAGGAAGGACTCTTTCACCAAAAAAGAGTTGATGCAATTCAGGATCTTCCAAAACCCATCACAAAAAAAACCAAAACAGATGATGTCATTTCTTGGCGCGTGCTCTTATTGTAGACAATTCATTTCAAACTGTGCCATTCTTGAAGCTCCACTCGCCTCCCTCATTCATGGCAAAGATCTACAATCACAAGATAAGATCACATGGACTCCTGAAGCGGAACAATCCTTCACTGAACTAAAGCTTGCCTTACAGACCGCCCCAGCTTTGGGTCTACCTGACCCTACCAGGCCTTTCACTCAAACGGTAGATGAGAAAAATGGATGTATGACTTCGGTTTTGTTGCAGGATCACAGAAATAAACTACACCCTGCGGCTTATTTTTCTTCAAAACTGGATCCAATGGCTGCAGGCCTCCCAAGATGTCTCAGAGCTGTGGCTGCTGCTGAAAAGGCAGTTATGGCCTCCAGAGACATTGTATGCTTCTCTGATGTAACTCTCCTGGTTCCACATGCTGTGTCCATGATTTTACGTGAACAAAAAACTTCTCACCTCTCCACAGCACAATGGCTGAGATACAACACTGTACATTTAGAAATGCCACACAACATCACTGTCAAAAGATGCAATGTTTTAAACCCTGTCACCCTCTTTCCCACACCAGACAATGGACAAAACATAACTGTGTTGCTGTCCTCCAACAGGTCTGCTCCCCAAAACCGGATCTACAAGAAACACCATTAGCTAACCCTGATTTGGTTGTTTTTTTAGATGGATCCGCTTCATACGGCCCACAAACTGGTCGCAACAGAGTTGGGTTTGCTGTCATCACTATTTGTCTCAGGTTCACCCCCCTCTCACTATTCTGCACAAACAGCAGAACTGATAGCATTGACAGAGGCATGCAAACAAGACAGTAACCATCTACACTGACTCTAGATATGCATTTGGCGTTGTGCATGATTTTTGCACTCTGTGGAAACACAGACAACTCTTGAAATCTGATGGGAAACCCATTCTCTATCATGACAAGGTCTCAGCTCTTCTAGATGCCATTTTGCTCCCAAACTCAGTGGCTGTTTGTAAAGGAAACGCAAGAGCTGATGCCGCTGCAAAAAGAGCTGCACTCCAACCCACTATCCTTGATCCTTTGTTTGTTTCAACTCCAGTCTCTATTCCTAACTCCCTTACAGCAATGCAGTCCTTTGCCACACCACAAGAAAAGACGTTGTGGAGACGGTGCCACACAGAAAGAAGCAGTGTGGCGGGGACCCGATGACAAACCTTGCCTGCCCAAACATTTCTTTCCTCACTTTGCAAAATTGACACATGGGTTGGACCATGTGTCAAAGGGGGGGAATGTTGGACACCATAACTTAACACTGGTTCACCAAAGGGTTTTCAATTCATGCGCAGAAGTTTTGTCAATCATGTATGGTTTCTGCAACACATAACGCAGCAGGTTCAGCCCTTCCACCACCAGCCAGCTTCCACATCACTCCATGATTTCCCACCCGGCAACTGAGTGGTGATAAAGGACCCAAGAAGGAAACACTGGCACTCAAAACGCTGGCGAGGTCCATTCCAGGTGCTCCTGACAACACATCGCTGAGATCGCTGAGAGAGCTACGTGGATTCACACGAGCCTCTGCAGGAAGATCCCAGAACCAACGAAGGAATTCAGCTGTCAACGCGAGGACGGACAACGCAAGGACGGATGAGCACAAGAGAGGACAACACAAGGAATAACTCTGTGAAATTCAACAAGACACCAACCAGACGTGCAGAACTAACAACACAAACTTTATCCCACCAGACCACACCATGCACCGCCTGATCCTGACCCTATCATGTTTGCCAATGCTGATAGAGGCCTACACCTACAGACCTGCCAAGACTGTCACTCTGACAGAAGGACAAAGCGCAACATTCACCTGTAATGTTTATCCCAAAAATTTGGCACTAATAAGATAATCCAATTCTACACATATGTTCATGTGAACATTAACAACGCCAATCAAAATCCAGCCTCATTCCACATTCCTGAATCCCATCATTACCCCAGCTCAGACCCTGACTCTGATGATGACATTCAGTGAATAATGTTTTTTTGGTTTTTTGTTTTGTTTTGTTTTCTCTTTTTCTTTCTTTCTTCTCTTCTAAACAACTGACATGATACATTTCAAAATCCATGCGAATTAATGTGTTAGATAATCAAGTTGTGACTATTTTACTTTATTTTATTTCATCTCATTTTTTTGTTTTTCTTTCGCCCTTTTTGATTAGTGATTAATGAATAATCAAAAGGGGGAATTGTAATGGTAATTTCAGTTTCTTTATGTTCAACTACTTCAGACACCCCACTTCCTGCTCTCTCGCGATACCAGATCCTTTTGTCTTTTAAAATGTGATATTTAGACCTCTTAATAAACTTCCCATCTGGATACGAAACCCTGCAGGATACCCCAGGTGTGAGACACACCCTAGGAAGTCAGTGCCAACACCGGCAGCAGACGAAAGGGTGTGAAACATACTTTAGGGGGCGTTCCTCAGGTATAAATGTTCAGGTCTCCCCATGTTCGGGGTCTTTCTTCACTCTGACCGCTCGCGTGTTGATTGACATTTTCTGTGCAAAGAAAATAAAAAGCCAGCAGAAGTCCCTATTTCATTCTTCACCAGAAGATGAGAATTTTCCACAACACAGGAGACATTCAAAAAAGCAGGGGAGAGTTTAAAGGGGTTAAAAAATGTGTTTAAAAAGCCATGACTATTCAGAGTGTAAAGGGTTAAAAAAAAACAGATGTACAGGAATTGAAAATGCCATTAAAGATGTTAAAAGGCCAATGGGACAATGTTACAGTTCATTATGGGGTTATGGTACAGTACACGGTTAAAATAATAAGGTAAATAAGTTAAATCTGGTTGGAACTAGACACCCCAGTGTGTGTGTGTGTGTGTGTGTATATATATATATGTTTATTTTTATTTTTATTTATTTATTTAATTCTCCTGTGTCTTAAATAGCGATTAAAATGCCAAATTTATTGTATTTTACTGGTTACAGTGTTAGTGTAATGCTCAGAAAGGACAGAGGGTGCATAGCGCTTGGGGGGAACCTAAAATCCCCATAGAGGCAGCGCTGCATAATAAATCCTGCAGCCAAGCCGAACACTCGCTAACATCTACAGGTGGGTTAATGGTTTCCTAAAACACACGCAACTGCTGCAGTATAAGGGTTAAGAGTTCGTGAACCCTTAGTCATCGTGTGATGTTTGGAGTTGAGTAGATTTGCAGTAATGCGTAAATAAGAGATGTTTTGCTGTACACTGCTATGCTAGGTTAGCGGACCTGTTGCTAGGAGTAGCGGTAAAACACCGTGCAATAGAGAGGCTGAAACGCAAATGGGACACAAACAGGGTTTGTTTAGTTGTGTTCACGGAGCTGAATGCATGTAAAGGGCAATTTTGTTGTTTATGTTACAGTGCTTCGGTTTATCAGGTATTTATTGTGGCTACTTGTGTATTTTCCGAGGATGTGATGATGACTGTTAAACTTGAAAGTATGGTAACTTACCTGGAGCTATAACGAGACAGTTAATCACCTCAGGGAGCCAATTGATATCATCATTTGTGAAACCGAGTAACTTGTTATGAGTATGTCACTTAAGGATAATAAATCCTGCATCCGAGCCGAACACCCGCTAAAGTTGTCTGCCTCTTTTCTTGCATCTACAGCGGTGGCAGGATATTATCACACCCCTCCCCTGACACACACGGGGCCAGGGGGCAACATTTCCATTTTCCTCCATGCAAACCAGTGTGATCCTTCATAATCCCCTTCCCCTTGCAAGAACTGCTCTGTAACATACAGTTTCTCTCAATAAAAACATCAGATTATTGATGTTCTAGTAAAAACACTTCTCACAAACAGCATATAAACCAAAAATACTCAACACATCTTTTGGATCCAAATATACTGAGTGAAAAAATAGAAATCCATCCATTATCACTGGAGCAAATATTTTATTTTTTGATTAATTGCATTTGTAGTGGTTCATTCATTAGTTCTAACTGACAGGGTGATGACATCACTTTTCATTACTTCTCTTTTAAAAAGCTATAAGTCTTTTAATTGTAAGTATAATTATATGTTATAATCTAAAAAGTATTCCAAACAGTTTTTACTAACTGTATTTATTATTTAACGGATAGACAGTATGTTGATTAAAATCATGTAATGCCACTTTGTATGAATAAAAATATTGTGGTTGCAGAAGAAAAAGCTACCTGCAATGAAATTTTGGTTTGCCATACAATCTTAAAATAAAGCTCATTATATACATACTGTGCCTCTTAAAAACAGCTCATTTTCAATACATTCATGGTTGCCCTTCAACATTTGCAGTGAATTACTCAGTCATTACTCAGATTCTTCTCAGCTCAGTGTCTATAATCTAACAGTGGAGGGTGCACTAAAAGCAATGTATTTAAAATCAAAACCCTAATAATGAATCGGCGGTTTTAAAAACATACAGTACAGTAGACCTTACAGAGAGGAGTCTGCATCTAGGTTTCCCTGTCGATGAACTGCAGGTGGATTGGGGCAGCAGGACAGAGCAGGCCGTGGGTTTTGGCCTTGACGTCAGCAGTGAGAGGAGACATGCTAATGCAGAACCTCTGAATGATCTGCACAAGGGGGCAAAAACAAAGATGTCAATCGGACCGTGTGAGTCATTTGAACAAGTGATGCATAGTTTGTGTGGACAGTGTTTTTCTAAAAGTCAAAGATCTTTGATAGCACAGCTTGAAACTGGTATGCTTCCTCTGGCCACTGAGGCCAGTAGATATAAAAATATTCCGGGATTGTGGAAAATGGACCCATGCTCAACACACAATGGTGATTCAAGTTTGTCACATAAAACAGCTGCACAAAGTTTTGAGATATTCTGCTGATTAAATTTGAAGTGATTTAGTTTTCCCTCTGCTTTAGAGTTTAAGCTTGCTAACCTAATCTTAAACACTCCATAATTAGCATTTACACTGATTTCTGAGCACTATATAGTCAATTTCTTTGTTAGCCGTTTGTGTTTAAGATGAAAAAAGGTTTGAAGATCTCATAGTAAAAAAAGTTGCTTGAGTTATTTTTCTTTATTTTATATTATCAAAGTTGTTGTGTCTTTGGCATACTCATATGCATGACACAACATTAAAAACTTAATTCATTCATAAAAGTGAGTGTAATTATATTGGTATGTTTGAAGACAACTTTTTAATGTCTGAGTAGCCTTGTGCGGATAAATCCCCTACCCGCGTGAGAGCCAGATGCATCTCTAACTCTGCTATTCTCCTGCCGATGCAGCTCCTGATGCCGTAGCCAAAGGGAATCGAGCCAAAGTTGTCGATGCGATCTGTGGAATCCTTGCGGATCCAGCGATCCGGTCGGAAGTCGATAGCATCAGGGAAGTTCTCTTCCTCCAAAGATGTAGAATAGTGACACAGGGCCAACTGAGTCTAACAGAGCAAGGAAATTGAAAAATGTCAGTTGTGTTATGGTTATGAAAACAGCTGGGTTATTGTACACACATCTGTACGAGAGAGCGAGATGAGTAATGCCGGATCATGTTACATCTGGTTCCACTGTAATGTTTTTGGCTGAATCTTATTGTATGGTCAAGCTTTTTCTAAAGCAAAGCGACACATAGAGTCGCATCTATTATGCCTCCATCAGACTTACCCCTTTGGGGATGAAATATCCACCCACCACCAAGTCATCCTGGGTAATCCGTCCGTTGCCTGGGAGAACTGGAAAAAGCCTGCTCCCAGGGAGCATAATAACACAAAGACAGCATTATACGTTAATCAGCTTGCAAAGTTTAATTCCAAGATAACCGGACAAGTCAAATCCCCATACTGAGAAGAATAATAAACAAATTAAGAATAATCATGTGAACATGTCGAACAAAGGTGTAAAGTGTAAAGGTCTTTTAAACTATTGCCAAGTTGTTTCTTTCATTGCAGGTTTGGGCAAACCAAGAAACATGGCACATCAACAGCAAGCGTTTCAAAGAAAAATCAAGCAGTCTGCACCTGAGAGTTTCTTTGACCAGCCCTCTGATGAGAGGCAGACGATAGATGTCATCAGCTGTAGCAACTGTTCCAGGTCCCAGAGTCCTCTCCACCTCTGCAAAGATTTGCTGCTGTATGTGAGGGTGTCGCGCTAACAGGTGGCAGGCCCACGAAAGGGTAAAGGATGTCTAAGAGAACAGAAAAGGGGTCTTTAAAAATATATATTTGATACTTTCCATTTTGAATGTGTAGTATATTAGAATCACTCATTTGCTCCTATATTAAATAAATGGGGTTTCTTTCTTAAAGTTTTGCAACATGCTTGACTGCAACGCAAGCTGATCTGAGAGTTTCTATGATGTTGCATAAGTGTTGGGAAACAGTGAGGGGCTTTGAGGGAGAGGGGGCCATATCCACGTGCTGAGCAGACACTCAAGTCCACTCCGCCAGCTGCGCTGTCAGCCCTTTATCCTGCATCTTACATCGCTCTTATGTGTGCTGAGTAAAGGCAAATTCACCATGGGGTCAGGTAATGGCTCAGCTAAGTCCACCCCCTACCAAGACGTGGCCGTTGCAACAAGTTCAACAAAAACACACACACCCTTTTATCCCGTGGGCCCCAGCTATGAACAAACTTCCCTGCACCCATAATTCTCATTAATCTGACAGTACCCCAAATAAATTAGGCAGTAACTGTGCACATGTGCACTAAGTATGCACACAGATGCAAATGTGGACCCAAATCCACCAGAAAAGTGAGAATTTTTTTTCACTCCAGAAATATAGATGAAGCAAATTGTTAATATTTTTTTGAACATCTATCATTTTCAGCCTAAATTGTGTCTTGCGGAGCCATGCAAAAGTAACATCCCAGGTCCAAATCTGACCCAGGATCTTTGTCATATTCGTCTTTTTGTCTAATCTACCAATTTAAGAAGATTCTCCAGAAAAAAATGATATTTCCTTGACATTACACCAACAGTCTTAATCATTTTCAAGTGCTATCTAATTAAGTTCTGGTGTGGAAACACATGGACACAACACAGATGTCTGTCTAATTGAGGGAGATGAGGAGGTAAGAGGAAGTGAGGGAGGGTGGTGAAGGAGAGGAAAAAGAGGAAAGAACAGGTTATGTACAGAGGGACCCCATACTCCCACAACCCCATGGTACAGCAGTAGATTTATATGCAAATCAACATTCCTTTCCATTGATGCCTGGTTATTTGACTAAGAAAAATGTTGCAAATACTAAGCTTTAGCTTTTTTCTGTTTCAAAGAGCAACACAGAAAAGGCATTATCCTACATGTTTACGACTTGAAATCTTTTTATGACGATCTTCTTTTAGGATTTGGCACCAACTCATTGGACTGGAGAAAGAGATTCTGGAAAACAAGAAACCTTCTTTATTTTGCTAAATAATGCAAAAAAAATCTTCTTTGTGTGCCTTTTGTGAGTGTCGTTAAGAGCCCCTGTGGTCATTCAGAAACAGAGAACAGGAAATCTTTAAAACGGTGCATAACTTACTCCTCAGTCTGTTCAAACTGTTGCACAATGTCTTCTGAGGCTCAATATTGGCTTTAGGGCTCTCTCAACTTGGACACAACTAATAAAATACAAAGCCACTGTTACATCCCCCTCCCCCTACAGGGCCGATGTTGTGATATGCTCTGACTTGTGTTGTGCTGTTCCTCCCATAGACCAGTTCCGGTTCCACCCCCTCATGGTCATTGGCTGCATCAGACCCTGGTGCCGTGATTGGTTGGTGCATATAAAGACTGAGGAGCTTCACATCCGGGCCTTATGGTCACTTTGCCAGTTGCCAGACCTTTGTGTGTGTTGCTCTGTTTTGTGGACTTGCCACTTGTGTGTCGTGTGGTCTGGCAGCTTCTGTTAAATCTGATTATCTTGACGAGCTTGTAGGGGAGAGCTGCCATTTTTGTTAATCATTGTGTTTTCTCCTGTTTACTTATTGTTCAGGAAGGCAGACGTAGGCTTGTACTCTTTCTTTCTTCATTCTAGGTTATCCGCATCTCTTCCTTTTCAGATTAGGGCACTTTTGTTTGTTATGTTGGCCTTGGCTCTCCCTGATGTGGTTTATGGCTCTATGTATGACGAATGACTAAGAATAAATGGAGATTTTTACCTGGGTTTTCCTCAGTCTGGTCCTATGTTACTTATCCCCCACTCTAGACCATCTGGGGGACGTAACAGCCACCATAGCATCCAGTGGTTTTGTAGCTCAATCCTTACTAGGGACATTAAGCCAGGATATCTCTGCCTCCTCTGCTTTTATTTCCTATTTTTGCAAAGAGATATCTCTTGAATATATTTTCTCAGAATATGCCCCTAACAGTTTGGAAGTTCAGTAAAAGATTGCTGGAATACCGTTTTAATATGAAAGTGGTGTAGTTATTGCAGGCAGGCAGTTCAGTGCCCCACAAGGTCAAAAATCACTAGTTGTAAACTACTTACTGAATTTAAAGAGGCCATCCCAGGAGAGGCAAAACTCCTCCCACGGTTTGGGGATGATGGGTCGGAGCCACTTGGGGATCGCCCCAGCATACATGGTTGTCTTGAAGGAGCTGAACATGAGGTGCAGTGCACTGATGTAGTCTTGGGTTTCCTGTGGAATCTCGTTTTCCAAACAGCCTAGTCGGCACTCGAACAAAATGGCTGCAACACCTGTAAAAAACACAACAAGGGAGGAGGAAGGGTTTTAGTTCAACACTTTTTCCTTGTTGCACTGGAATCAAACAGAAGTGTACACCAATGGTGTGTACAGCTTAGTAGAGTGGACACTGTAGCTGATTGCAAGAATTTGTCCAGCATCACCATGTGGAAAATCTAAATTTAAGAGGATTGGGTGCCTTCTTTTTGTGATTCATGGCTCACCTTTCCCTTCCAATCTTTACTACACCTGCCCTGCCCAACTTCAAATTCCTTCACAACCTTTGCAGCATCTTCACCAACCTTCCATGGCATATTTGAAGAAGAGATCATTCACATTGAAGACAGTTGCTCCCTCAGAGTCCTGGCTGCGCAGAATACGAACTCTCTTAATCAGGTCGTCTACCACTTTGTTCACATCATCAGAGAAGACTGCCACGTCGCGCGGACGCATGATGAGCTGTCTGAGCACGCTCCGCATCTTCAGCCAGTCTTCTCCCTCACTGGAAAACAGGATATAGCAAACACAGTGACTTCTCTGGAAATTTTCTGCTGTGCTCATTGGCACATATGGAAACTAAAATTACCCCTGAGGCCCCACACTCAAGCATTTCATGAGGACTCACGCCGAGATTAGGCCAGTGGAACGACCTCTCATGTCTCTGTACTCCTTCCAGGACTCCATGTTAGCTCTCTGAGGGGCCACACCCTCGGCCCTCAGCACCTCTGCCACCAGGTCGCGATCTGCCACTGAGACCACCAGCTGGGGCCCAAAACGGGATTTGAAAATTTTGCCATACATCCTCCTGTGCTCCATCTATAAAGCAAAGAGTAACACCGACAAATTAGTAGTCATACCAATTTTAATTCGTTAGGCTGACATGTTGTTTATAAACTTTAAATGTAATGTAATTATGACTTTTAGGTTAAATAACATTGCTAAACCTATTTTTAATTTAAACCAATGGCTGTCAGTTAAATTATGATCATAATGGAAAACCACCTAGTGCTGTATGGCAGCCAAACCAGTGGTGTGACTACTTCTCAAGTAGAACCTGTAAGAAGCCTGTAACAATAGTATTATTTGAATC
>WARS01002389.1:0-11526 GCA_008933995.1 Datnioides undecimradiatus | reverse complement strand
GTGTATGAGTCAGTGTGCACTCATTGACCCTGTGTATAGCCAACAATTGTTCTTGCTCTACTCCTGATAATCAAAAGATAACTTGCTCATTCGTTGTCTTCTTGTGGGCCAGACAATATCCTGACTGCCTGATTGTTTCTTTACGGTTTGTGCTTGTGGAGTTTCTCCCTGGACCTTCACTGATGTGATGTCTGTATTTCTTGGTTTTTTGATGTGAAACAGTTTTACCAAATTCAGCTACAAGCTACAATATCTAAACAGACCTGTTCCTCTGCTCTCTGTCTCTCTATCTCTCTCTCTCTCTGTCTCTCTCTCTCTCTCCCCAATTGTCTCAATAGAGCCCATAACCGAGAAGCCAGTCCTGACTTCCAACACCAGGCACACCTCGAACAGCTCATGCACGGTTGTCCTGGAGTGCAGTGTCACTGGCAACGTCACCTACAGCTGGACCGTGAGGAACCAAACCAGAAGTGGCTCCAGGCTGCAGGACACCATCACAGAGCAGGACGGAGACACCGAATTCACCTGCACGGTTTCCAATTTTGTCAGCAAGATGTCGGCGTCCACATCAGTGAAGTGTAGCAAGATGACACGTGAAGAAAGTATGTACAGAGATGCAGTCAGAGCTTATTAGTGTTGAATGGCAGGAAAAAGGGGAGCGCAGGATTTGACAAAGACGTCTTTGACATAGAAAACTCTTAAATATCTTAAATCAGGGGTGCCCAATACGTTGGTGGATCACAAAGGTAGTGCGGGTCGATCGCGTGCCACTCAAACAAACTGTTTTAGATGTTAGTCTATCATCTATCTTCACTGTGGCATTTGACACTTGGTTGTCGTACGAGACAATGACGGACTGACGGGCAGCTAGTCTGAGATCTCTTCTGTTCTGGCAGCCAGGTCCCCCCGCATGCGCGGTCAAACGTGCGAGCTGCTACGAGCAGCAGCTGTATTGAATTGTATTGTGCCATAAGGGTTCATGCAGTTATGCAAGGTGTGCCAACATGTGCATACACACACACACACACACACACACACACACATATATATATATGTAGGTAGATCATTTTGACTTGGTCATTGTAAAAGTAGCTCGCAAGCCTAAAAAGTGTGGGCACCCCTGTCTTAAATTATATTAAACATACACATCACGGCATGTGGACGACTTATACTGCAATGTGACAAGTCATAGTGATCATATCTGCCATGACAGTCTGACTAGCGAGAAAGATAAAACCAAGAAAGTCATTTTCAGCTCTGAACATCTCAGACATCAATGTCAGGTTTCTTCTGAAATTTAGAGGAGTCAAAACTCAAATTTGATACGTTTCCAGTGTAGTTCTTACAAGTCAGAACTTATAATAAAGATGTCTTTACTTCTTCATTACTAAAAATGTTTTGATTTTCTTTTTGGGGTTTCTAAAACTAAAAT
Source organism: Datnioides undecimradiatus (assembly GCA_008933995.1). NCBI lineage: Eukaryota > Metazoa > Chordata > Actinopteri > Lobotiformes > Datnioididae > Datnioides > Datnioides undecimradiatus. The sequence continues at coordinate 10,094 of WARS01002389.1, read as the reverse complement.
AATAAAAGCTAAATGCAGCTGTAGAGTTATGACAAAGGATTACTAGTGCCTGCATATTAAGGCACTAGCTAAAACACTGCACTTAGTGTATTAATGTGTTAATAAATACATTTATTTGCATACTAATACATTATAAATAGGTGCGAGTATAAACATTATAGCACGTGGAACGAGGAAAACACAGATCTTAGTGATAACATTGATGATTTTCAGTGTGACTTGCTGTTTTTTTCTTCATTATCTACCATAAAATTTGAATATTTGTTTTTGCCCCTGGGGTATGAAATTGAAACAAGACCTTCTCTGACCAGTACAGAACAGAGCAGGTAGCACAGACAAACCACTGACATAAACAACACAACACACAGCTCATAGACACCAATGAACAACAAACTCCCGGTGTTAAGACATCGACCACTTTTAGCTTCATTCAGCTGCACTGACCACTTTGCTCATGTGGAGCCTGAACTAGTTAATTTTGTTTTTTAAAACATGGTCTGGACAGCCAAAAGTGAAAGTCTCCTGTCCTTCATTCATTCGTTATATAATTTTCATTATGTATTGTACCTACACTTTGAGTCTTTCAGAGGTTCCAAGTATTATATTACTACCACTTATAAATATTTTTCTGATTTATCATTGCAGTGTCCATCTCCTTGTCCATTGTGCCACTGATAATTAGACTGGTTATTGGAGCCTTATTGATTATTCTCTTGCTTTTCTTGCTGCTGTGCTTCACCAAGTTGAGAGGTAAGATGATATTAGATGTTAAACGACTGATTGAACAAATTATTCAGAAAGTTATGAAACATTTTTTAGCAGTGAACTTTTTTTCCCCCACACAGATTGCTGTTCTAAAAGGTCAGGACGACACTCATCTGCAACTTAACAGATACAACAAATATACAGGTCTTTAATGTATTCTTACTTTTACCAATTTTTGAAAATTTGCTGCTAATATACTTTTTTAACCACATGCTTCAGGATCAACGGGTCTCAGATGGTGAAGCAAGATGAGACCCCACAGCAAGTGTACTCCACTCTCCTCCACGGTCAGTCATCCATGCAGTCCTGCTGCTTTTGCATCTTTTTTACCCTGTAACACTCCAAACACAGTTTGTTTTTAAAGAAAAATTGCCCAAAAAATGGCAAAAAACAGCAATTTTAAATATTTCACACTCATTCATTGATTGACCTTGCACTGATTATCTCTGACCTGTAGGTGATGCTTCTATCTATGAGACCGTAAGTCCTGGAGATGCTGGAACAGGTGCAGTAAAGCTTTTTAATAACTTCAAGTCATTGAAGTCTTTAAAAACATTCCTATTCCAGGTGTACCCACAAGTCTGTACAGTAACATTACATCTCCATGAGTTCATTTTAAAGATTCTGGTAGGCAGAGCAATATGAGACTCAAACTGGCAAAAGTCAGCTTTTATACAGATGATGCTGATGTTTACATGCAATCTGGTATCTGGTATTTAGGGTACAAGTTTTTGCCACCTAGAAAGATAAATGTGAACAGCACCTCTTCAGACTTTTACATGTACCATATGTGCATATGTGCATAACCACGTCTATGTGTGGCTGTCATTGTCACAAAGACTGTGCCACATGGAGGAACACAAGGAGGTGGACCCCAATGCAGACACAACGAACAAAGAGTTCAAACAGTTTATTGCTGGGTTTTATGCTTATGGATGGTCGAGTCAGGCGGGGTCAAAACCAGACAATCAATCCAGCCTAGGCAAACAAATTCAAAAGTGCCAGGCAGAAACAAAGTCCAGACAACTCTCTGACTGCTAGGATCTAGAGGTGACTCTTTCAAAATAAACAAACAAGGGAAATTGATAATAACGTCACTGTAAAGGTTTAAAATGAAGTGTTGTCACTAATCTGAAGGTGGTGCTTGTGTTTCTCAATCCATAAGCGGCTCTGAGTGAGCTAGAAAAGGTACAGTATAAAACTGGAGCTTTTAAATAACTCATCCTCCCCTTTAATATCTTTTTTTTCATATTACACCTATATGGCTTCACATCTCTCATTAGTTTTTTACCTGTTATTTCCTTTAATTTGGTTCCAGGTCCATAAAGAGAAGTGCATCATCGGCAAAACAAGAGAAGTGCATAATCATGTTTTGTTATTGCAGCATTAATATCAGTTGTCATAGCTGTATATAAGTGAAAGATTTAGTACTCGTGATTGCTTCATGAGTTTCTAAGCCAAAGGGACGAATGAGCCAATGTCTGCATCTAATTCAGAGTTCAGGGAAAAAGTCCTGGGTAGACACCAACAACTGTTTTCCAGATGTGGTTAGATGTTGTTTTGATTCTAAGTGTGTCCATCTGTCCTTTTAACTCAAAAGTGTTGATAGTTGGCTCTGTACCATGGTGGGAAAAGTGAACTTGAGACTTGACCTTTTACATTGCTGTTACCATGCACATTTACATTTTAGCCACTTGGTGGTGCCATGTGGTTTCCCTCTCACTTGGTTTCTGCTTAGTGGTTTTTGTGGTTATGCATCATTTGAGTTGAATCTGTGGGTTCTTGCATATGCATATTTAATGTGTTAAGCTTGATAAAATCATTATTTTATATTATTTTTTAAAACAATTTAAACTTGTTCACTGATGAATTTTTAATTACTAGCAATGTGTGTACGCATGTTAAGTAAAGCTATGTATGTTGTCTTTTATCTAATGGTAAATAATGGTGAGTAGCATACACTGAGATGATTTAATTATGAGATTAAACTAGTTATTGTAAAATTAATAAATATACTTTTGAACTCATCTGGTTTGTGTTTCAGAGTCTGAGTGTGTCATGTCTCAGTTCTGTTTCTTTAATGACTCACAGACCTGCATCATTTTACTGACACTGTATCACTTCCCCTTTAAAAAGACTTGGTAGCTAACATGGTACTGCTACACTTCAGGGCTTCACCAAGTCAGTGGTCAACTGATCAGTTGATCGCTCTGAATGTCTAAAGGGGCAGCTTGTAAATGAACGTAATTCAAATGGAAAAGGACTTGTGTGTTCTGTTTGAATGTTCCCCTGCCCCAAAAAAAGAAAGGTCATAGTTCAGAAAAACAGAAATTACTTCTCCCATCTCCAAAAACCTCGCCTAAACCTTTCACTTATGTTTCATTGTGTAATGCTCTGGAGAACTCTCTCGCAAAAATCAGTATGTCATGTATTTCTGCTTTAGAATAGAATGGAATAGAATAGAAGTACTTTATTAATCCCCTGAGGGAAATTTTGTTATTGCAGCAGCACCAACAGTAATAACATAAAAACAGCAATAACATAAAATAGAACAAAGGATAAAAAACCCAAATAAGGTAAAGATAAAAATAGAATATAGAACTATGATATGTACATAAATAAGTGTAAGAAAACAAGATGTGCAAAATTGAACAATGTTCAGGCAGAAGGAACTGCAGGTGTATAAAGTGAACAGATGAAGATGGAGATGAGTGTCATCATCCGTCACACAGAGGTGAGCTGTTGTACAGTTTAATGGCAAATGGGGGAAATTACTTTTTTAACCATTGTTTATGACAGCGGAGCAGAATGAGTCTGCTTGAAAAGAAGCTCTGCTGCCTCTGTAGTGTGTCATGGAGGGGGTGGGATGGATTGTCCAGGATGGAGAGCAGTTTGTTCAGTGACCTCCTGTTCCTCACTGACTTAAACCACCTCCAGATCATGTCCCACAAGTTGTCCAGCCTTGCGGATCAGTTTGTTGATCCTGCTGGCGTCCCTAGCACTGATGCTGCTCCCAGCAGACCACAGCAAAGTAGAGGACACTGGCTACCACAGACTGGTAGAAGACCTCCAACATCTTGCTGCAAACACTGGAGGATCTGAGCTCCCTCAGGAAGTAGAGTCTGCTCATCCCCTTCTTGTGCACAGCATCAGCGTTGGTGCTCCAGTCCAGCCTGCTGTTCAAGTGAACACCCAGGTAGAAGATTCAACTTACAGCATAACATTTTTTGCATGAATCACTAAACACCAGTCAAAGAATTTGTTCTCTTTTGCACTGGTTAGACTAATAACCAGACATTTATAGGGGACTCTCTTTTTAGTTAGTTTAATGAGATTTCTACGTTTTTAGGAAGCGTGGAAGCAGAAAGACTGAAAGTGCTTCAAGCTAAATGCAAAAGTCAGCGTGCTAACATGTTCACAACGATAACACTAGCTTGCAGATGTCTAGGGCACAATCTTTACAGTGTGTTAGCAAGCTAGCACTTTCTAGTTAGCATTAGAGGTACTTTAACTCAATAGTCATTACAGAAATACAGGATGCATAATGATGGCTGTGAACAAACATATTCGGGTTTTGACCTGTTAATCAAAATAAATCAAATCAAAATAAGTTAAGATGGATACCAAATTCCAGGGTCAAACCAACCAAACCTCTGGGGGCCATGAATATCTGTGCAAAATATCATGGCAGTCCATCTAATGAACCTGCATCAAATGACTCTGCAGTAGCCACTGGTGTTTATCGACTCCAGCTCTGTATGATAGCTTGGACATTGGTGTGTAACATTACTGTTGAGTACAGTCTGTGGGAACAACAGGGGATTTTGTGCTTTTTACCGTGCAAGATGCAACACTGACAGACAGCGATTTTACCATGGTTAATTCTGCTGTAAAACATTATTATTGCGCAGTAGTGACAGCGGTTGGGTGCCGTACTTAAACATGTTTAAAACACACACTAATTTTGGTGTGAGGTGTCAGTAGAACCTTTTACACAGTCTGCTCCGCCAGCATCACAAGTGGTGAAAAGGTGTGAATTTATGCAGAAGCAACACGCACAACAGAGTTATTATGCTGCTCTTTAGGTGGACAGCGTCTTTTCTGCTTATTTTTAACTGTGGGGCTTCCACATCGTGGTTCAAGTGGAGTTTAACAGTCCTTTGGGCCTTGAAGTTTAAAAGGAAGTCAAGTTGAGTTACAGGCAGTGAAGAGACCACCGTTTGCAGAAACGTCACACTGTAAGCTGAGGTTTGTTGCAGACTTTGTTCAGGCAGTGGCTACCAGTAATCGTCTCTATTTTCTTGTTGTTGATACTAGTGAAACCACAGCCTTCCTTTGCCAGCTACATTGGTGTGAGGGGTTATGGCTGTTGCTAAAGGATCCCCTTACAATGCCTTGCGCCTCACGTTATCTCAATCAGTCCTTGAATTTCAAGAAAACAATAAACAATAAGATTGTCTAATGCATTTGCTCCTCAGTAGTTCAGTAGCATGCAAATCATATTATTATCATATTTAAGCAAACTCTAAGCAAAGCTCACTTTGTGTCAAGTGATTTTCAAGCAAACTTTATGTTTCGCAGTTAGAAACTGCAACAGTCAGAAGTCTCATTTGTGGAAACATTTTAATCATGCTTCATCTTTGTACTTTTAAAGAAATATATACAACCAACAAACCACTATATGCATTTTTCATGATAGTGATTTAGCAGCTTTACGCTACTTTAGATACGTTTAAAACATTTATTGAGACACATAGAGATCTGCTGGTCATCAGAGACACACATCCTGTTTTACAGAAGCCTTGTCATTGGTCTGTAATGAGCCACAGAGATGGTATTTATCATAATGCCTGTTAGTTCACTTCCCTTTATGTCACCCAGTGCTTCAGACTACCCGAGAAGCATAAGTTCTGCTTATGATACGTGCAGTGGTACACTCTGTTGTGCAAACACAGAAAGGCAGACTGCAGAGTTAATGGCACTTGTTTGTGCGAACTAAGACCTGTCCGTCCAGAGTTAGGACTAGCCGCAGGTGATATCCAGTTGCTTGTCCTCGCCAACCTGAAGGGTCGCATCAAGTCCAGCTGGAGTTAGGTGGAGACTCTGGTGCTGGACTCCAGGGTGTGACCTTTTAGTCATAGTCAAATCCTACACTACAGTGGTACCACTGCACCCATCTATAGAAACTAGCTGTACTTTCAATCAAACAGGGTGATGTGGCTTTTGTGAGCTGTAACCCTCTCCGTGGACCCTGTGAATCCCCTGCTCAGTCGAGGCCCGGACTATATCTTAATGATCCTGCAAGTACTTCTACTCCTCTAAGATGTTTGTTTCTTTGGTCACACAGTCCAAGGTCTCTTCATTTATGAGATGTACTTTTGATGACGTTTTCTCGTGGCTAGCGCAAAACAAGAATCAAGTTAGGAAAATACATCTTCATCTAGGATTATCTGATGACAGGATGTGGCTTCTTCATGCTCAACAGTTGTCAGATATGGACACGAACACTTTAACACATCTAGGTCACACGTGGTTGCTTGCCGTGGTCTCATTTCATCTGTTTTTCACTTCCCTTCATCTGTACGTCCAGTTTTCCGGTTTAAGTTGATGTAAGTGGGATATATCTATATGCATGAATTAATTCACAGCATGCATGAATACATCTTTGTGTTCACACTCCTACATCTTGCTCTCTAGTGGTTAAATATATGCATATGACTAGCCATGATATGACTGCTTGCAGTAGTCTGTAGATGCATTATTTGTTAGCTTGAGCTAATTCAGGAACTTAATATCTGCCTATGATTTAGCAAAAGCTCAAACAATGAACTTTAATTAAACAATCACTTTTAACATTTTCTAGGCATGTGCTTTCTTTGTCTTCTTTTTTATCTTGTAGTCTATCAGACCAGACCAGACCACTGCTTCTGCTACTTTATTGACAGGAACAACCCTCCCCCGCTCTCCACCTACTTTTTTTTCAAGACCTAACTTCACGGCACAGTGTGATAGACGAGAAGAGGAAACAGAAGTTGTTCCTCTCCTCACAGAGATGGTTGTTGGACGCCTTCGTTGCCTGAGCTGCTTCTTTACATGCAGTTCTATGATTCTGTTCTGGGTCTGCCTTCACGGTACGTATGCTGTAGCTTGTAACTTCATGGACTTTGAAAGGGGTGATGAGTACTGTGTGAGATTTTTTTTGTTTGTTTGCTTAGTTTTATTTTACCAATGACTCTGTCATGTGCTTAAAATAGACTGCAGAATTAGCTGCATGTGCACTTGTCGTTTACAGAAATAACGCGTATGCCTTAGAAGATGCCTGGAGTCGGTCTGTCTTGTGTGCACGCAAAATACTGTTTAAATTGCAACGGCAGCTGTGGCTTCGAAGCGATTTTAGTAAACTACTGATCTGAGGGCTAAAAATTACTTAAAGGCACCAACTTTTAAAAGTGCAAACAGATTACATCTCCTCTCCTGGTAAAAAAGAAAAAAAGCCCAGAACGATTTCATCATATTGTCTCATGTGGGCTACATTTGTCAATATGCAATATACATTTTTTATACACTGTGTCAACACATTTCTCAATGCATCTGCTTTGTTACAAACTTCAAAATCTTGATGCATCCAATCTGTTGCCTCCTCTTAGTCATTTCTAAAACCTCATAATATGCTTATATACTATAATTTGATTAAACATAGTTTGTTATACAATAATTGTTTGGATGGCGGCAAGGGAGTGTGCATATAAATTTTAAACTTTCTACTGTTTTATTTACAGTTAACAACATACAGATAAATACGCCAGTAATTGGCAAGCACAGTAAACTGGTGAGGGCTACCAACAATCATTCATCTGATTAATACAACAATGAAAAAAGCGAATTCTGGATTTTTTTTGTTTTCACAGTGGATCTTCCCCCGTAATTTAAACTAGCACCACTTTTAACCTGCCCACTCCATCATTCCTTCATGGCTTTGGGTACCTAATTGCATAAAGCGGCTGCAGTGTGTAGAAAGGTTGTCTTGCAAGGAAAAGTTTTAAATCTAAGGGGTACAAAGTCATTCAGCCAAACTGCCTTTGGAGTAGTTGGCAGCATAGTTAAGGTCACACTGAATTAGGGCACTGGGCAGGATTTTCAGAACCGTAAAGTCAAAAAAGTTTGAGATCCTAGCTTTTAAAGTATATCCTGTGGTTTGAAGGTTGACTGTCAAATCCATGTTGTCTCCAGATAAAACGCACTCAAGATAATTGAATGGAGGTTTCTCTACTATTGTGGTGTCATCGACTGCGATGGTTGAGCCAAATGAACCAAATGAAATAGAGCCATATAGGCCAAGATGAAAAGATTATTGAGCTAATGCCAATTTCAAGTCATTTAAATACAGCATAAAAATAGGGGGCCTAGGACGCTTCCCTGGGGAACACCATATTCTTGTATTTAGTTAATGTAAAGTATTCCATTAACATCCATCCTTTGTTGTTGAGAATGAAAACCATTCTGCTGATGCCTTAAACCCCACAGTTTCTAGTTTCATCAGTAGTTTAGGGCAGTTTGCCCAAACGAGGCCATGTTGCAGCAAGTTGTCCCAGTTTGGTTTGACCTAGAAGATATTTCTAACAAAAAACAATCAAATTTGATTTTAAAAAGTTTTTTTGTATGGAAGAATGGTCTTTAAATACTTAGTTCTGTATTGGGTGACTCTAAGTGCAGGAAGTCCATAAAGCGATTCTTATATTACATTTGTTTCATCTCGACAGCACAGCATAAAATGGGTTTGTCCACCATTAAGTTTCAAACTGTGCTTGTGTGAGAGTAACATCACAGTTTATCCTCACTGGGTTTTTCTAATGTAAAAAAACAGGTGATATGTTTCCAGTGTTACCTCAGTCAGTGGCAGCAGCACTGACCGAAAGTGATGCACATCCCTGAATGAAAGCTTCAGTGTAAACTCTGAGGTCTGAGTCTGTGGTTGTGCTGCCTTTTGTGTAGAAACGAGACAATGGTAACCTGGCCTTCTGTTCTGTTTTCAAAGCTGCAATGTTTCTTTCTGATTCTGGCCTAAATGACATGACATAGCTGACACTTGTTATTTTTAGAAATTTCTTATGAAAGGTCATTTTTCTAAGGGACAAAAAAAAGTCCCTTAGAGTCGGCAACAGCTCAGAACCTGACTAAATATTAATGTTTTCTGAGCCTCCTTCCGAGTATATGATTGAGTCAGTTCACTGAAATAAACCAGTATGTTTCAGGAAAAGTTGATGTAATGGTCAAAAAAAAAACCAACAAAGCATGGTGACTGTTGGCAGGATGAGACAGGACACAAGCAAATGCCGACGTCTTGTTTGCTGGTGTGGTGTTGTGTTGCTCTATGTCATCTCATGCTAAACCACGTCACATCATCTCACTATTTATCATTCTGTGGCTTTGTTATGTCATGTATGTGTGTGTGTTAAATCTGTTATCTGTTAAATGCTCTGCTTCTTATACATATTACACATACTGCTGTTAACACTGAAGACTCCCCCAGTGCTTGGAAACACATTTGACAGTGGTGAAGCTTGGTGCTCTCTATGTTGTTTGCGTCTGTGTTTCAGATGTGGAGGCGTCCAGCTGTCAAGGCATCATCCATAAAAAGGTCGGAGACACTGTGGAGCTGCCGCCATGCTCACAGCCTGAAGGAATCGCTGCAGCAGTGTGGCGCTATGGAGGGGCTAGAATTGCAGACAAAGATAATATATTTCAAACACAGTTCACAGGCAGATTAACTTTAAACCCCACAAACTTTAGTTTAACAGTGAGAGCACTGACTGTCCAAGATTCTGGTGAATTCAGTTTTGTGTCAGAGAAGAATGAGAAGCAACAGCCCACAGTCATCATCACTCTGACGGTTCATGGTAAGACACGTCTGTTTCACGTCTGTTTGATGTTAAACGTTAGCTGTGTTTGGTCCTAAAGCTAATTGTGCCAAAATACCTGCATATATCAAGATGCACAGCTGTATTCATAAATATTTGATATTGTCATTTTTAATTCTGTGTCGTTTTCATGATGTCCACACCAGGAACCAGATTTGTTTTTTTGTGCAGTATTATACGCAGCTGTTCACCTTTATCATGTGTGAAGTGTCACGCCGTCATTATGACCCTCTTTTGGGCATTGGTCCCTCTCTGTTTGTCTTTTGATTGTATTTATTTTCTTGAAAGTTAAAAATAACGGCGAGCTAAAATTAAAACAGCAGTGTTTGTGAACACTCATAATATCATTTCTTGGTGGTTTTATGTGTATGAGTCAGTGTGCACTCATTGACCCTGTGTATAGCCAACAAT
>WARS01002384.1:0-17101 GCA_008933995.1 Datnioides undecimradiatus | reverse complement strand
ATCCTTCATCAAACAAACACGCGAGTTCAGGGTAGAGAACTCAACAATTTGGTGACCCCGACGTGATGAAGGCAGGAGAGTGGCGAGAGGAGTAAAAGTTTAATCTGGAAACAGGATTTTTTGCGAGCTTTGAAACAGACAACTCGGACACACGGACAACGCACGAGGCCTCAACTAAAGGGTGAGCAGAGACCTGTTTAAAGGAATTTCTGCAGATTGAATACAGAACAAAAGTAACGTTAAGCCATGTGTCCTCATTGTCTGTAATACAGTGAAGTGATTGGAGAAGGAGATCGTTGTTGTACCGCGGTGGAGGCCAGTAGCTGGGGCGGCTAGAGCCTTGTGAGATTTTGGTCTCCGGGAGGTTGAAAAATAAAACCCGCCAGGACGCAGCAGTCTGATGAGGAGGGGACCTCCCTAGGTGAGTTTGATTTAAATTGTTGGATAAGAGAATTGGCCAGTAAATTGTACCTGAGGTGAGTCCGGGACTCTAGACCTGTCGAGGGCGCTCACGTGACGTGGCATTGTAACTGGTGTTCTTAGAACCATAAGTGAGGGCAGTCCGGGGTGCGGGGAGTCTGTGTCAGGGGCACCAGGGAAAAAGGTTTGTGTCCTTGGCTGCAGAGAAGTGCGCCTAAATCAAAAAGAGGTTCAAGTCCTTGGCTGCCCAGAAGTGCGCCTAAATCAAAAAGAGGTTCAAGTCCTTGGCTGCAGAGAAGTGCGCCTAAATCAAAAAGAGGTTCAAGTCCTTGGCTGCCGAGAAGTGCGCCAAATCAAAAAAGAGAATTAAGTCCTGGCTGCCCAGAAGTGCGCCTAAATCAAAAAGAGGTTCAAGTCCTTGGCTGCAGAGAAGTGCGCCTAAATCAAAAAGAGGTTCAAGTCCTTGGCTGCCCAGAAGTGCGCCTAAAAGCATTAAAGGAACAATACAAGGCCAGAAGAAAAGCTGTTTCATCCTCATTCCGGAAGTGTCAAGGAATAAGGAGGCCGCTCGAATTAACGGGTCAGGGAAGCAAGCGCGAAGCGGTAATCCAGACAGCTTACTGCAGAGTGCTTTTAGATCTCGCAGTTATTATCTTTTTATGTTCTACTCCCCACGTGAGGAGGGTGAGCTTAGATTCTCAAACTACTGTAAGAAATTCCATATTGGAGGTATCCAGTAGTGACCCAAGAGAGTGAAGCCTCACCGCTGGGGGCGCGGTGTGGATTAATTGTGGAGGTAGATACAACAGTGCCCCAGTCATGATCTAAGTTGAGTGTCTGAGTTGTGTGCTGCCAGGAAACCTAACGGTGCCAACAGTTTCACACCGCCTCACTGAAAGTGAGTGCAGCTCACTGGGTCAGTGGCTCGGTGAACCCATACACACTGACTGGCTGTTGAGGGAGACCAAATAATCAATTTTATCGACCCGTTGAAGAGGGTGAGTAAGGCACAATTGAAAAGTAAGTGCTGATAACCACCGACTGAAGGCAGGCCCACTACGCACTCACTAATATAATGGAGGGGAATTTGACCTGAGAGTGTGAAGAGTCTGGTGGCTGTGTTCTAGGGCTGGCTATAGAAGGCGCGAGGGACCTAGCTTTAGAGGAGCAGTGGAAGCAGGTCAAGAAGCAGCTACTCAGTGGAGAGGCAGGAAAACAAACAAAAACTTAGCAAACAGTGGGATGAAGTATGGGAGGATCTGCAGAAGGGAAGGGAAGTGTCAGAGGAAGGCAGGGAGAGTTTGCTCCACCTATTGGCAAAATTAGAAAAAGCAGCTAAGAAGGAGCTACAAGAGCACGAGAGTAAAAATCCCTCGCTCCTCCAGAAGAGGGGGTGATCCGAAGGGACAAAACGCATAAAACATGTTTAAAAATAGACAACGGTGAATCTGAATGAAACCATTAAATAAAAGACATGAGGGACAGAGGAGAAGCTGGATAACAGACTAAGTGAAGAAGAGGCAGAGGAGGACTTAAGCTGCAGAACTTAGATTGGTTACTACAGGGGTGTCAAGGGGGAGGAAGAAAGCCCTCAACGTTCAGGTCCAGTCACATCACACACCCAAGTAAGCAAAGCACGGTATCGCCACATGATGGCTCCACTCTAAGGACGGAGGAGCAGGAAGGAGAGCTACCAACCCCTTCTCATTCAGACATGAATTGCTTGCTGGAGGTGGGCCTGCCTCCCACCCCAGTGGGGAGGGCTTGGATGAACAAGCCTGCCACACCATGGCTACACCTCTAGCCATGGTGTGAGCAGCCAGGTCCCTCTAATGACCCACCTGGAGTTATATCCATACCTGACTGGGTTCTCTCACCTCATCATCAGAAAGGCCGAGGCTGCTGCAGGGACGGGGGTTCGGGCAGGACCCGGGAGGAAACTACAGAGGCCAACAGAGAGGAGGCTGGAATAGCAGACCAGGGAACAGCTATGATGGCTGCTACATCTGTGGACAGCCAGGGCACTGGTCCAGGACCTGGTCTGCACCAGCTTCCAGGGACAGTCAGCAGGCCCGGGCAGACGCCACACCAGGCACCAATGCAGGGAGCTAAAACCCAAAGGGCATCCAGCGATGAACTATTGATCTAGGGGCCCCGAGGACACCCAGATAGGATGTCCCATGCAGCCTTGATGGTTTAATGGTCACGCTCCCTAATGGACCTCCATGAACTGTTCCATCCCATCTCTGTCCACAACCTCAACACATGTTGTTGGCAGCTGACAACACCCCACGGGTTTAATGCAAGACATCTATTGGGGCCTCATCCTCAAGAGAGAGATCCCACACCAGAATGGGTCTGATTCTGTTCCACCAGTGGCGACCTTGGCTAGGGGCCTGCATCCCTATGCTTCCTCTGCTGACCCGTTCCATGTCACAGTGGCAGCAGAAAAGTTGGAAGGAAAGTTTCAGCTCAGCTAGCTGAACCCCAAAGCAGTCATAAAGAAAGTAGAGGTAAGCACATTTGCAAGCTTCAAAACTTTTTGAATAGCGTGGGAGGAGTTTAGGTTTTCTTGTTTGATAGAAGCAGGAAACAGAAACAGAAGCAACAAGTACTAGCTGGGAAGTTCTAGGCATTGCATAAGCTGCCTTCAGCGCTCCGGTGTCGGACAACCCGCCTCAGTGCGAGCAGCAGGGGACCCAGGGTCCTCCCTGCCTGGGCGAACGGGCGAGAGGTCTGGTCTGGCGCTCATGCGGGCATTGTCAAACACTGAGGTGCTTCGATGTCTTGGCTCCTATTTATAACCCACAAGTTAGGTCACTGTGAGGTCATCAGAGGTCACTAGACGTCACTGTGAGGTCACTAGACGCCACTGTGGATGGTCACGAAGGCCTGTGACATCACCAAGGTCAGAGGTTTCTACAAGCCACATTGTCATCAATCACACACACACACACAAACACACAAACACACACACAAACTACACAAACACAAACACACAAACACAAAACACACAAACAAACACACACACACACAAACACACACAAACACACACACACACACAGAGGTGGCGCTAAGCAAAGACTGAGGTGCTGGAGGTTCATTTATAACTCACAAGTTAGGGTCATCAGGAGGTCACTGTGAGGTCACTGCGGTGGCTCACGTGACGCCATCAGCGAGGTCACTCAGACGCTACTGGAGGCTCACTGGAGGTCACAGGGCTACAGCAATCCCGACACACATTTGAAACAAGCTTCCATGATGACACAAAGGTCACGAGGTTTCAGCATAAGCAGCACACACACACACGCACACACACACACACGCACACACACACTATAAACACACATAACAGACATGACATACACACACATACAGACAAATACACACATCACAATTACATACACACACACACTGTGTGTACCACACACTATAAACACACATACACACACACTGTGTAAAGAACACACACTATAAACACACATAACAGACATGACATACACACACACCCCTTAACACACACACACGACAAGTAAATACACATAAATCCGCAAGATACGCACAGTGCACGCATGCACACACACACACGCACGCACACGCACACACGCACGTGCACACACACACACACACACACGCACGCACACTGTGTACACTCACACACTATAAACACACATAACAGACATGACATATACACAAAACACACACACACACGCACACTCACACTCACACACTATAAACACACATAACAGACATGACATACACACACACACGCACACACACGCACGCGCACGCAGACACACACACACTCACACACACGCACACTGTGTACACTCACATACTATGAACAGACATAACAGACATGACATACACACGCACGCACACGCACACTGTGTACAGACTCACACACTATGAACAGACATACAGACATGACATACACACACGCACTCCACACGCACACTGTGTACTAATCACACACTATAAACTGGATACATTGTTGCTTATGTGCAGAAGGTGTGCTAACGCTAATTTTAATTGCTGCAGACATGAGAGCCACTGCTTAGACGCTTAGGGAGTATAACAACGATGGGAAAAGAATGTCGATAGGACAGAGACATCAGAATGATGAGGTAATAAAAATTTCCAGGCGCCAAGAACAACTCCATTAATGGTATAACCGCCAGCTGCGTGCTCTCTGAGATAGTTACTGTCTGTTCGTGGGGCCAAAGGCCACCTCATGATGCAGACGAGAAGCTTTTGGGTGGGAATGCGGTGTTGTATTTTTTCTGCTGACAGAAAACAGTGGAGTTAATGGTTTGCCGACGCCGTCGCAGAGCAGAGTCAGACTAATACACCCTAGCGGACACCGGCATCGGCGTGTCCAGCCATGCAGCCACGAGAAACGGTCACACGCACATTCTCCTCTTCTGTAACATTTAAACACGACCAGGGCAAGATAGAGCATCGGACTTGGTGAAGTGATGCTGTGACTGTCTGTCTGTCAGGGAAACGTAGTTCCGGTCCGGAGTTTCGTAAACGATTCTGTTTCTGGCGACTCTTTTGGTTGTTAGAAGACAAATAAAAGACTTTAACTTTTAAGAGACTCCTGCATCCTTCATCAAACGAACACGCGAGGTTCAGGTAGAGAAGTCAACAATTTGGTGACCCCGACGATAAGAGGTGAGAGTGGCGTAGAGGAGTGCTTAATCTGGAAACAGGATTTTTACAGTGAAATGCACACCGGATATCATCGACAACGACGAGGCCTCAACTAAAAGGGTGAGCAGACCCGTTTAAAGGAATTTCGCAGATTGAATACAGAAACAAAAGTAACGTTAAGCCATGTGTCCTCATGTCTGTAATACGGTGAAGTGATTGGAGAAAAGAGATCAGTTGTTGTACCGCGGTGGAGGCCAGTGCTGGGCGCTAGAGCCTCAGGAGATTTTTGGTCTCCGGAGGTTGAAAAAATAAAACCCCGCTATAGTCTGATGAGGAGGGGACCTCCTAGGTGAGAGTTGATTAAACAAGTTGGATAAAGTGACACCTCCGCTGCAATTGTACCTGAGGTGAGTCCGGGACCCCTGTATCTGCCGAGGGCGCCTCACGTCAATGCGGGCATTGTAACTGGTGTTCTTGTGAACCATAATGTGAGGGCAACCCAAAGTGGGGAGTCTGTGTCAGGCACCCAGGGAAAAAGGTTCAAGTCCTGGCTGCAGAGAAGTGCTCAAATCAAAAAGAGGTTCAAGTCCTTACTGCCCAGAAGTGGCGCTTAAATCAAAAGAGGTTCAAGTCCTGGCTGCCCAGAAGTGCGCCTAAATCAAAAAAGAGGTTCAAGTCCTGGCTGTCGGCAGCGTGCCTAAATCAAAAAGAGGTCACGCCCAGAAGCCTAAAAGCATTAAAGGAACAATACAAGGCCAGAGAAAAGTTGCCTCATCCTCCGCCCCGTGCTGAAAGTGTCGGGTTGAATAAGGAGTGTCGCCTAATTAACGGGTCAGGGTAGCAAGCGTGAAGCCGTAATCCAGGGACAGTTTACTGTAGAGTGCTAGATCTCGCAGTTATTATCTTTTATGTTCTACTCTCAAGACGAGGGAGGGTGAGTTTGCATTCTCAAACTACTGTAAGAAATTCCATATTATGTATCCAGTAGTGACCCAAGAGAGTGAAAATCCTCACCGTGGGGGGCGCTTTTGTGTGGGATTAATTGTGGGAGGTAGACAACAGTGTCTGAAGCAAGCGATCTGTTGAGTGTCTGAGCTTGTAAAAGCTGCTTTGCGGAAAACCTAACGTGCCAACAGTTTCACACGCCTCACTGAAAAGTGAGTGCAGCTCACTGGGTCAGTGGTTGCGAACTCCATACACTGACTGGCTGTTGAGGGAGATCTAAATTATCCAAATTCTTACTGACCTGTTGAAGAGGGTGAGTAAGGCACACTGAAAAGTAAGTGCTGATAACCACCGGCTCGAAGGCAGGCCCACTACGCACTCTTACTCAATATAATGGAGGGGGAATTTGGACCCAGAGTGTGGAAGAGTCTGGTGGCTGTGGCCCTAGGGTTGGCTATAGTTGCGCAGGACCTAGCTTAGGGAGGAGCAGTGGAAGCAGGTCAAGAAGCAGCTACCTCAGTGGAGAGGTAGGAGAAAACAAAACAAAAATCCTAGCAAACAGTGGGATGAAGTATGGGAGGATCTGCAGAAGGGAAGGGAAGTGGTTTGAAGGCAGGGAGAGTTTGCTCCACCTATTGGCAAATTTGGGGAAAAAGCAGCTAAGGAAGGAGCTACAAGAGCACTAGAGTAAAAATCCCTCGCCTCCTCCAGGAAGAGGGGTGATCCCAAGGGACAAACGCATAAACATGTTTAAAAATAGACAACGTGAATCTGAATGAAACCATTAAATAAAAGACATGAGGGACAGAGGAGGAAGCTGATACAGACCTGCTAGTGAAGAAGAGGCAGAGGAGGACTTAAGCGTAGAATCCTAGATTGCTGGCTAAGCAGGGGTGTGTCAAGGGGAGGAATAGAAAGCCTCAACGCTCAGGTCCAGTCACACACTCACACACCGCGTAAGTAAAGCACGGTATCATCGCCACATGATGCACCACTGCTAGACGGAGGAGCAGGAAGGAGAGTTTACCAACCCTTCTCATTCACAGACATGAATTGCTTGCTGGATAAAATGCCTCCACCCCCTGAAGGGGGAGGGCTGGATGAATAGCCTCTGCTGAATCTGACCCCTATGGGCTACATTCCTAGCCATAGTGCAGCAGCCAGGTTCCTCCCCACGACCCACCTGAGTTATATCCCATACTCTGACTGGGTTCCTCCTTCACCTCATCATCAGAGGGGGGGCATGAGAGCGGTTATGCAGGTGGATCGGGGGTTCGGCAGGTTCCCGAGGAAACCACAGAGGCCAACAGAGAGAGGCTGAATAGCAGACCAGGGAACAGCTATGATGGCTGCTAAGACTAGGACAGCCAGGGCACTGGTCCAGGACCTGTCCTAATCAAGCTTCCAGGACAGGGGCCTCAGCAGGGCTCCGGCAGACGCCACACCAGGCACCAATGCAGGAGCTGCAACTTGGGGCAGTATCCAGCTTACGAACTATTGATCTAGCCCGAGGATCACCTAGGATAGGATGTCCTATGCAGCCCCTGATGGTTTAATGGTCACGTTCCCTAATGGACTCTCCATGAACTGTTCCATCCCATCTCTGTCCACAACCTCACACATGTTGCTGGCAGCTGACAACACTCCGCCGGCTTCTACGTGGGCAGACATCTATTGGGGCCTCATCCTCGCAGAGAATCCACATCAGAATGGCCTGATTTCAAGAAAACCACTCAGTGGCTTAATTTTGGTTACAGGCCCTGCATCCTTATGCTTCCTCTGCCAGACCTGCTCCACATGTCACACACAGTGGCAGCAGAAAGAAGGGAAAGTCAGCTCAGCTAGCGGAACTTAAAGCAGTCATAAAACATTAGGAAGGAGCAGCGGGAAAACAGCAAAACATATATACAGATTCGCATATGTAACAGGGGCGGCTCACGGAGCTGGGTCAGTGGCAAAGAGCAGGATTCAAAAACAACAACTGGTGCACCCATTAAACATGAAGCAGAAATGCAAATACTGGCTGAAGCACACAGGATTGGATACACTGACATGGTAGAGAGAGGAAGGGGCAGGTACTCTTGGTCGCTGTGGATGCATACACAGGTTGGCCTGAAGCCGTACCCACAAGGAATGAAGATGCAAAATCAGCGGTGAAACTTTTTGAACTTACGAGGGGACAACAGTTTCCGGGTCCCAGTGCAGGAGGAATCCACACAGACGTGCAGCACGTGTTGAGGTATCGACCCTATTTTGAACAACGTCTCAGCCTTCTCCACACAGGTGCACAAACAGGACGAGACTGGTCGAGACGGGCAAGGCACACCACACACACGGCCGGGTGGGTGCTGCTCAAAGCCCCAAACGAAAGTGGTCTTTGGAACCAAGGTGATATTAGGACCATACGAGGTGATCGAGCGAATCTCATGTGCGGTCAGGCTGAGAGGAAAAGGGAACACGTGGTTTCATTGGAGTAGGTGTGCTCCATCAGCGCCGCCAAATCGCTCAGCTGCAAGAAGGTGAGGTAGAAAAAAAGCTGATGCAACACAACAAGAAGAGGGCAAGAGCTAGATCAGAATTGCAATGGATATCTAAATGGTTCGGAGCGGTATCCTCCCGAGGCTAGCTCAGCACCTTATCACTAACCTTATTTGACGCATATAAGGTTTTCAGAGTTTGGACAGACATCGAGTACCTTCAGGATCAGGTCCTACGCTACGAGTGGCTGCTTGTATGACCAACCAATCAAACTCAAAGAGGGATGTTATTTTAGTAAAGTGTGGCTTAATTCCTTTGCTTTTTATATGCAGGTGAGTCAGCCACGATAAATGACAATAATCGCTATACAAGCAATAATAGTCAAGTGTGTTATATGATTGATGGGGGAAGTAATTCTTCAGAATAAGGGTGTGAAGGTTTTGGTGATACAGGAGGAAAGAAAGACGAGATGAGAGGGGTTTATGGATGCTTTAGAATGTGGGAGCGAAAGAAGGGGAGATATGTGCTGATTTTTTTTGTCCCATTTCTGGCAGCGGGTTTGCCCCTGATTGCTATGGAGACAGCAGAGGAAAAAGAGGAAGTTGGACGATGAGGATGACTGCAAGCAATATGGTTCAGGATATGGTGTGACGTTGGTGATTGGACACGCCCACACATCTTTTGTGCTGTTTTACACCACTAAGGTCAGAGGTTTGGCTGCTACACACACAAACACACACACACACACACAGAGTGTGTGGCGCTGCTAAAGACTGAGGTGCTTTGATGTTCTGGGTTCTATTTATAACCTACAAGTCAGGTCACTCAGGAGGTCACTTGAGGTCACGTCACGCCACTGTGAGGTCACCAGAGGTCACTGTGACGCCACTGGAGGTCACTGTCACGCTACTGGGAGGTCACTGGAGGTCACTTCAGACAGCAACCGACACGCCCACACATCTTTTAAATGTTTCCATGACATCATCAAGGTCAGAGGTTTCAACAAGCTACACACACACACACGCACACACATCTGGTAAACACACATAACAGACATGCATATACACACACATACAGACACATACACACACGCACACACATACACACACACTGTGTACACTCACACACTATAAACACACATAACAGACATGACATACACACACCACTAACACACACACACGACAAACAAATACACATAAACTGCGCACACGCACAGTGCACGCATGCACACACACACACGCACACACACACGCACGCACACGCACACACACACACGCTCATACACACACACACTGTGTACACTCACACACTATAAACACACATAACAGACATGACATACACACACACCCCTAACACACACACACGACAAACAAATACACACACACACTACACATTACAGACAACATATAAACTGGGCAAGACACGCAGTGCACGCATGTACACGTGATGTACACGATGCACACACATGCACACACGCACACGTCCGTGCACACAGTTTGCAGGTCTCTTGCTCCTGCTATGCTTAGAAACCTACACTGAGTGAATCACTGCTGAGGATCATAAACGGCGGGAGGCTGTGAGTGTGTTTGATGCTACATGTTTAGTGAAGCGTCAGCGCCTATGCTCGATCACCTCTCTGGCGCTCTGCAGACGGTAGAAGACTCACGAGGTCTCCCTCCTGCTCACAACAGGACGAGAAGCCTGTTCTGCGCTTCGCGCGGCATTGTCTAAACGACAATGTCGGGTGATGTCATCAGCTTATTTTTGATACGTTACGAATGGGTATGACATCACTGATGATGTCACTTTTTTTTTCCTTTTTATACACTTGGCAGATGTATCTTCGAAAAACGCAGAGGTGGACAAGCAGCAAGGTTTTAAAGGTCATCTAACCTCAGATAAAGATGCCGCCAAGGCACAACTGTTGGAAATTGTGCTGTTGATCTGTAAAATGGTTCTGTTGAGCTTCCAGGAGCCCTGCGGTGTTTGGTTTGTGGGGGGTTTATAGGGTGGCGGGGGGTCTCTTCAGGTCTGCTCAATCGTGTTAAAAGTGGGTCAAGCTGATTTTTTTGGTGCCTTAGGAAGCCGGAGGCTGGTGACGCCGTCACTTATCGCAGCACAGAGAGATGACTTGAATGTAACCTTGTTGTCGGCTGTATCTTTTATTTTCTTTTGAATGTATCATGGATGTGATGTATAAAGAATATTTATATACACAGAGCAGTGGGTTGATTCTGATGCACAGGGTGAATTGGGCCGGTTTGGGGAAAACTGATGAGGGCACGTCGGTGGTTACGAGAGCTGAGGTTCACCACGTGGGAGGCAGCGGCTTCCTTACATCGAGAGTGGGGAAATGAAAAGGACGATCCGATGTTGGTGGACTCACCGCCATCGATCTTCTTTTCATTGGGAATACTGGGACATTGGGAATATCTGAATATTGAGAATATTTTGGAATAACTTCGGGAATATTGGGAATATTGAGAAGTTTGAAGCACATTTGGCATGTGCTTCAAACTTTGAATAGCGTGGGAGGAGTTTAGGTTTTCTGTTGATAGAAAAGAGAAATAGAAAACAGAGAAGAGCAACAAGTACTAGCTGAGTTCTGGTGCATTGCATGTTTATTGCTCTAGCGCCTATGCCGACAACCCGCTTCATGCTCTGCGAAAGCAGCAGGGGACCCAGGGGTCCTCCTGTGCTCGCGGAACGGGCGAGAGGTCTGTCTGGCGCTCATGCGGCACAGTCAAACACTGAGGTGCTTTGATGTTCTGGGGTTCACGATAACCTACAAGTTAGGTCACTCGTGAGGTCACTGTGAGGTCACTGTGACGCCACTTTCTTGACGCCACTGTGACGTCACTTTAAAGGTTTCCGTGACATCACCAAGGTCAGAGGTTTCACAAGCGCACACACACACACACAAACACAAACACACACACAAACACAAACACACACACAAACACAAACACAAACACACACAAACAAACACACACACACAAACACAAACACACACAAACAAACACACACACACACAGAGTGTGTGGCGCTGCTAAAGACTGAGGTGCTTTGATGTTCTGGGTTCTATTTATAACCTACAAGTTAGGTCACTGTGAGGTCACTGTGAGGTCACCAGACGCCACTCGTGAGGGGTCACCAGACGCCACTGGGAGGTCACTAGGACGCCACTCGGGAGGTCACTGGGAGGTCACTGGAGGTCACTAGACGCCACTGGGAGGTCACTGGGAGGTCACCAGACACAGCACCGACACGCCCACACATCTTAAATGTTTCCATGACATCACAAAGGTCAGAGGTTTCACAAGCGCACACACACACACACTATAAACACACATAACAGACATGACATACACACACATACAGACACATACACACACGCACACACATACACACACTGTACACTCACACACTATAAACACACATACACACACACTGTGTACACTCAACACACTATAAACACACATAAGAGACATGACATACACACACACCCCACACACACGACAAGTAAATACACATAAACTAAGACAAGACAGTGCACGAGGCACACACACGACGCACACACACACGCACGCACACACGCACGCACACGCACACACACACACACACTACGCCATACACACACACTGTGTACACTCTCACACACTTGGTAAAACACACATAACAGTATATGACATACACACACACCCCTAACACACACACACGACAAAACAAATACACACACACACACTCACACACATTACAGACAAATAACATAACTATACAGACACGCATAGTGCACGATGTACACGCATGCAACAACAACATGCACACGCACAATGTCCAGGTGTTTGCTGACAGTTTGCAGGTCTCTGTTGCTCCTGCTAATATGGTAGGGAAACTCTACACTGAGTGAATCACTGCTGAGGATCATAAACGGCGGGAGGCTGTGAGTGTGTTGATGCTACATGTTTAGTGAGCAGCTACGCCATGCCTGACACGCACGCACACTGTGTACACTCTCACACACTATGAACAGACATAACAGACATGACATACACGCACGCACACGCACACACTGTGTACACTCACACACTATAAACTGTTGGGATACATGCTATGCTGTTTATGCAGAGAAGTTGGTGTGCTAACGCTGGGAATTTTAATCACAGAGACATGAGAGCCACACGCTTAGACGCTTAGGAGGAGCAAATCGCATGGGAAAAGAATGTTTATTAGGACAGAGACATCAGAATGAGGTAATAAAATCGCAGGCGCCAAGAACAACCCATTAATGGTATAACCTACAGCTATGCCTTCTGAGATAGTTAATAGTTCAGCCCGGCCAAAGGCCACCAAGGGCGTAGATTTATAGCTGGTGGAATGTGCGTGTTGTATTCTTTTCACACAGAAACAGGGAGTTACCGATTGCCGACGCCTTCATCACGTAGAGCAGAGTCAGGACTATTAATGAGAAGGACACCGCACGGCAAGTCCAGCCATGCAGCTAATGAGAGCCCGTCACACGCACATTCCTCCTGTGTAACAGTAATATAAACACGACCAGGGCAAGATAGAGCATCGGGATCGGAAGTGATGCTGATCATTTCGTCTGTCAGGGAACGTAGTTCGGTCCGGAGCTCTGTAAATCCATCTCTGTTTTTATGCACTTCTTGCTGTTAGAAGACAAATAAAAGACTTTAATCTTTAAGAGACTCCTGCATCCTTTTCATCAAACAAAACACGCAGTCGGTGGGTAGAGAACTCAACAATTTGGTGACCCTCGATCGATGAAGGCAGAGAAAGTGGCGAGAGGAGTAAAAGTTTAATCTGGAAACAGGATTTTTTGCAGCCAAAACAGACAACCTCGACATACGATAATGATTAGGCCCCAACTAAAGGGTGAGCAGAGACCTGCTTAAAGGAATTTCTTGCAGATTGAATACAGAACAAAAGTAACGCGGTTATGTGTCCTGTCATTGTCTGTAATACGGTGAAGTGATTGGAGAGATCGCTTGTTGTACCGCGGTGGAGGCCAGTAGCTGGGGTGGCTAGAGCCTTGCGAGATTTTGGCCTCCGAGAGGTTGAAAAATAAAACCCGCCAGGACGAAAGAAGTCTGATGAGGAGGGGACCTCCCTAGGTGAGTTTGATTTAAATTGTTGGATAAGAGAATTGGCCAGTAAATTGTACCTGAGGTGAGTCCGGGACTCTAGACCTGTCGAGGGCGCTCACGTCACGTGGCATTGTAACTGGTGTTCTAGAACCATACGTGGAGGGCAGTCCGGGTGCGGGAGTCTGTGTCAGCACCAGGAAAAATAGCCAGGTCCTGGCTGCAGAGAAGTGCTTAAATCAAAAAGAGAGGTTCGTCCTGGCTGCCCAGGAAGTGCGCCTAAATCAAAAAAGAGGTTCAAGTCCTTGGCTGCAGAAAGTGCGCTCTAAATCAAAAAAGAGGTTCAAGTCCTGGCTGCCCAGAAGTGCTGCCTAAAAGCATTAAAGGAACAATACAAGGCCAGAAGAAAAGTTGCCTCTATATCCCGTCCCGGAAGTGTCGGTTGAATAAGGAGGCCGCTCGAATTAACGGGTCAGGGAAGCAAGCGTGAAGCGGTAATCCAGGACAGTTTACTGCAGAGTGTTTAGATCTCGCAGTTATTATCTTTTATGTTCTTACTCCCCGCGACGTGAGGAGGGTGAGCTTGTGATTCTCAAACTACTGTAAGAAATTCCATATTGGAGGTATCCAGTAGTGACCCAAGAGAGTGAGTCCCCACCGTGGGGGGCGTTTTTGTGTGGGATTAATTGTGGGAGGTAGATACAACAGTGTCTCAGCTGCGATCTGTTGAGTGTCTGAGTTGTAAAAGCGTGTGGTGGAAACCTAACAGTGCCAACATAAGCCACACGTCTCACTGAAAAATGAGTGCAGCTCATTGGGTCAGTGGCTCGGGTGAACTCCATACACACTGACTGGCTCAAAACAGAGACGCAAACAGCTGATAGGGTCAGTTGCTCGGGTGAACTCCATACAAACTGACTGGCTGTTGAGGGGAGATCTAAATTATCCAAATTCTTATCGGGACCTGTTGAAGAGGGTGAGTAAGGCACAATTGAAAAGTAAGTGCTGATAACTATCGACTGAAGGCAGGCCCACTATGCACTCACTAAAATAATGGAAGGGGAATTTGACCGAGAGTGCAAAGAGTCTGGTGGCTGCGGCCCTAGGCTGGCTATAGTTGCGCAGGGACCTAGCTTAGAGGAGCAGTGGAAGCAGGTCAAGAAGCAGCTACTCAGTGGAGAGGTAGGAGAAAACAAACAAAAACTTAGCAAACAGTGTGATGAAGTATGGGAGGAGCTGCAGAAGGGAAAGGAAGTGTCAGAGGAAGGCAGGGAGAGTTTGCTCCACCTGTTTGAAAATAAAAGTAAAAATCCCTCGCTCCTCCAGAAGTGGGGGTGGGAGAAAGAGAGGCGTAAAAAGGATCCAAGAAGAGCGCTAATCCATAAAATCACTCTAGCCTGTCTGGCATTTTTTCCAGACGACCCTAAAAAGCAGGAAGTGAAAAGTGAGAAAAAGAAGTTAATGGCAGCCCCACCCAGGGGTCCTGCTGCATCACTGTATCCTCAGTTACCCACCTCGAACCCACCGCCATACCAAATGCTGCAAATGAAAGTGCAGGGTCTGCTTAAGATGGAGGAAGTAGATGAGACACAGAAAGAGAAGGTGTTGGAAGAATTAACCCTTGTATTGTCTTCATGTTTGGGACCCTCTGGTATCCCTCGGGTCAAATTGACCCGGGACATATTTGGGGTGTTAAAAGCAATTACAAATCAAAATTTAACTTCATAAGCCATTAACATATATGACCTTTATCTCAATTTCAAACAACAGAGACAACATATATGTTTAATTATTGCAATCACCCCTACTAGAACACAATTAAAAATGGAAGTTTGATTTGTTTTTTGTAATTTTAATATCCACTGTCACTGTCAAATCATGCATAACTGTGAAGAAATGAAAAGAGACAATATTTTCATTAACATTTTTTTTAATGAAAGCTTTCATGAACTTGAATTTCAACAATCACTTTTATCTCATAAAATGCAAATGAACAACTGAGGCATTATCCTTGCAACAAAGGGTGTTGCTTGGTAAAACAATATATACCATACCTCTTTACAAAACACATGCATCACAAAACTTAGCAGTGTGTGTGCCACAGATGTACTTTTTGCAGTTTCTGCATGTTGTTTGGGTCTTAGTATCCTTTGATGGCCCACACACCTCACAGCGCTTCCTTTTGCCACCGACTGCAACCTAAAAGAATGAAAAGACTTTTAGTTCATGTTTAATTTTTTAAATTTCTAAAATCACACACACACACCACAAAACTGCAACAGGACACTTACTTCAGAAGCTTGAGGTTGTGGTCGTGTGAGGGGTGCAGGTGGGACAGCTGTAGCCTCTGTCACTCTCCTCAATGTGGCTAGAGAAGCTGGGGTCCTGGGCACATGTTGTCTCCTTTGCATGTGCGGTGTCACCAGTGCTTTGCCGAGCTCCCCAAGGAAAAGCCGTCTTCTTTGGAGCTTTCTTTGGTTCCAGTCTGGGTTGATTGCCATCCATATTATGAATGCATTATAGGCTGAGACATCCAGCATGTTATAAAAGATCACAAGTGGCCATCGCAGTGTTCTTCTTTGACAGCTGTAGCAGGCCAGCAGCTTGTTGAGGTTGTCTACTCCTCCTTTGGTGGCATTGTAGTCAAGTATGACCTCTGGCTTACGATCCTCTCGGCTACTTATTTTTCCATCCCGGTGTAGAGGGCTCATCAGCAACACATTTCTTCCTTTTTTTGGTATGTAAGATACCAGAGCAGTGTTGGCTGTGAACATGAAGTTGGAGGAATGCACAGGCCTTTTCTTCACAGTTAGAGCCTCAGGTGGGAGCTCCGTCCTATTTTTGCGGATTGTTCCAACCATTGTCAGCTTTCTTTTGAGAAGCTCCTGTCCCAGGTTGTACGATGTGAAAAAGTTGTCACAGGTAATGTTGTGACCACTTAGGCCTTGTGACATATCTAGCACCACTCGTGTTCCCTGGTTTGACACACATGACACAGTGTCAAGAGAGAAGGAAAATGAGATCAGACAGCTTCTCTGTGCTTAGATGTGCTTAGTGTGTGTACATCTATGTATGCGGGTCAAAGTGACCCGAATACCATATGAAGGATGTAAATGTGTGGGGTATAGTAGCAAGTGTGCTCAATTAATTTTTTTTGTTTGTACATGTTTATCACAGAAAATAAGCTAAGGCCATGGAGTTTCAGGTAGAACAAATGTATACTTGTAACATTTTTATTCTTGTAAAAATTTGAAACGGGTCAATTTGACCCGAATACCATACAAGGGTTAAATGTCAGTAAATCTGTTGCAGACAGAAACAGTGAAGGAGAGTCAACCATCCTGTCAAATGTCAAAACGGGTCAAACTGGACCTGAACATTATGTAAGGGTCAAAACTGCTTCACCATGAGGTCCATTCAGTGTCTGCTCCAGAGCTTTTGATCAAATGACATGATCTTTCTCAGCAGATGAAATGAAGTCTACATTCGAATGAAAA
>WARS01002353.1:0-13923 GCA_008933995.1 Datnioides undecimradiatus | reverse complement strand
CTCCCCTTTCCTTAGGGAGGGGGAACTCTAACTTAAATCCTAACCCCCTAACCCTAACCCTAACCCCCTAACCCTAACCCTAACCCTATCATCATGGTTATCACCGTTATACCCCTAACCCTAACCCTAATTTTTGCTAATAACCTACTCCTATAAGGCACAACAAATGATGCCTATGCGAAGCACAACACTGGTATGCACAAGACGAACAATGAAGGTGTGAATCCGAGCACTGACTCTTTTAACCAGCCTTTACAACAACACTTGTACAAACAATGCAGACAACTTCTCTTTAAAACATAACAGAATTTATTAAAATCAATGATATCAATCAATAATCGATAACACCTCAATCAATAGACATCCATCATGTATCTATTCTAGATGATAAAAGTGTGTGTGTGCGTGTGTGTATGTGTCTGTGTGCGTGTGTAAAAGAGGAGGGGTGAGGTTGCGGACGTAAGGGAGGAGAGGGAGTACGTCACGCAAGAGCTTCGGTCAGGGGAAATGACCGCGAGGTTTGAAAAAGACAACGGCTAGTGGCATCTGTGAGCTTAGCCCGTGTGTCTCTGAAAAATGAGGTTTCACCGGTGTATACCCGGTGTGTATGTGCGTGTAGGTTAAGGGGAAAGAAGGGAAAACACACCACATAAAGAAAAATTCTTCAGGCTCCGGTCATCAGACCGTAGTATGCCCAATCAATGAAATCAAATAATCAAATAATAGGATAATAGGACGTTCAGTCCGTTATCACAAATGCGGGACTCGCGGTCCGCTAACTTAACTTATACAAGAAATTATGAAGAAAACACACTTAAACTACCTCTGCCCAGATCAAGCCTCTTACGTGCCTACGAAGCAGGGAGACGTGTGGGATCCGTCTTTGGGTCTGGCTCGGTTCCTTGGCTCGGATGACGATGGTGGGCCGTGCCGCTCTGTCGGCGGGTTGCACGGCGGGTTGCATAGGTTGAAGAAAGACGTGGCGGTCCTTTCTTCCTTCTGCAGGTACTTTGAGGGCTGGCAGCGGTGGTGGCGTCTGTGGCGGCGGCAGCCAGGCAATTCTGCGCGATCAGTGGGAAGTGGCGAGTCGGGTCTGCAGGTACTTTATTGAGAGCGCTGGCAGCGGCAGCGACTCTCCTTCGGATCCGGGAAAATAATGTGCTTGGGAAATCTCAGTTTGTCCAGCGAGGGTGAGATTGGCACGTAGTTCATGTCCGTACGGTGTTTACTTCCTTTTTCGTCATGCCTAGCTGGGATTCGCCGCTAGACACAGACTGGAAGCTCGTGGTTTAAGCAGTGTTCACTTCCTTTTCCTTTTCCTTTTACTCACGGAAGCAACTGGAAGCAAAGTTGTGAGGGTTAGTGCAGGTAATATACCTGCAAACATCTGGCCGCACAGCAGGGTGCTATTGTCCAATGGGAGTCCGCACCCACCCGGGGGGGGACGACAAAGGGGGTTAGGAACGGAGGTGGCCTGCGCTCCTTCCTGGTCTGGCCCTTTGATCTTAGACAAATGGAGCGGGGTGCTGGTGGTTCCTGTGCCATATGGGGGTCAGCGCTCACCAGGGGAGCGGCCGAGCAGGTAGGGGTGGAGGTGTCCCACACTCCTGTGTGCTCTGGCCCATAGGTCTAAGGTAAGGAGCAGCCAGGATGCTAACAGCTCCATCCAGTTGGGGGCTGCACCCAGCAGGGGGCAGCAGAGTGAGTGGGGATGGAGGTGTCCTGCATACCTTTGTGACCTGGCTCCCAGGTCTTAGACAAAGAGAGCAGCCATTTGGTTGGTCTGCAATCTTTGATCTGTATCAGACCTCAGGTCGTAAACCTTGTCGGGGGCCTGTTGTCTGTATGAGGCCCAACAGGCGTGTCGCTGGGTGACCAAGAATTCATGGAGCTTAGTTATTGGGAAGGATGGGAAGAACCCACAGATACAGCATGGAGTGACACCAGGACGGATTCAACAGGGATTAATGGATTTAAGAATGAAGAGGAAGAAGCAAGAAGAAAGTAAGATCAGGGGGGTAAAATGATGAAAAAAGTAAAATGTTAAACAAATTACATAGGAGGAAAAAAGAAACACTAACAGAAAAGAACTATACAGAGTAATAAACGTGCTGAAAGGACCAAGACAATAAAAATATAAAAATTGTTTAATGGAAGTTAATGAGAATCGTCATTTAATAACACATGCCAAGTAGTTCTAGCATAAATAAGCGAGTGTATTAATATATATTTGTAATACCTGACAGAGAGGTCTGCCTCCTCCCACTGAAGCTTGGCCAGGGAGCTTCCGTCTTTCAGCACCCCCAGCAGAATGGCCCTCCGCCCACTGGGCTTGTGCAAGCAACAACCTCCACTCCGCCGATCAGGGCCAGAACGGGCCACACTTCAGTGCAAAGAGTAGCCAGCTTGGCCTCTGACAGGGATCAACGATGTGCCAATAACTCCCCCGTGTCGTCACCAGCGACCGCTCTGTCTCTTTCACTCTCTTCCTTCTCAGAGTGTGTGGGGCTGAGGCCTGTAGGAAAAAGTGGTGCAGCGAGTGGCAAGAAAACACATTTTAAAAGGATACAGCATTTCATAACCTTTATCTGTTGCCTTCAGTGTTGATTTGCTGGATACTCTTTAACAGAAGCTCAAATGACAGATGCTAAATAACATTTAACTGGTTTCTTTACACCAGCTGTTCATTTCCTCTTTCTACAGCTGTAGCTGGATTTTGATTGACAGGGGATTGTTAAAAGACTCCATTACTGGCTTCATTTTGGTTTCACATAATTGAAAGATAATCTGACACCTAATTTGGTCAAAGAGAAAATTAAACTGTGTACCTGAGGGAGGGCACTCAGTCTATTAACATGGAGAAGCTGGTAAAAGGAGAGTTTTAATAGATGAGGAATATAAACAAACTGCTGGAGAGAGGGCTGTGGAACATCTAAGAGGGGTAGTACTGCATAAATCTCAATGACAGTGATTGACTGTGTGAGGCTATGCATTAGTCTGGTGAAGGCAGGGAGTTTGACTTACATTACTATGCATCAGTATATTTGTAATAACACATCTGCATATTAGTTTGGTAGGTTTATGCGTGATCCTGCAAAAACAGAGCGTCGTATATTCAGGTAATCAATGAGAGGGCCTGCACAGCTGAGTAAACAAAAGCACTGAGGTGTAAAGGACAAGGACTTAACTTAGTGTTAGCAGCCAGAGAGTATGCATGCGGACAGTTTAGCACAGGGGTCGGCAACCCAAAACGTTCAAAGAGCTATATTGGACCAAAAAAAACAAAAAACAAATCTGTCTGGAGCCGCAAAAAATTAAAAGCCTTATTTAAGCCTTATATGAAGGCAACACAGGCTGTAAGTGTATATTAGCTATATTAGCCTACTATCAAATTGACTAAGTAGGCTACAAATACATAATGAGCATTCATGATTAAATGTTTATTTTCCCTGCAGTGCATCCTGGAGAGAATGACACACCACGTGACTACTCTGCTGTACGATATTTGGTGCTTTAAGTTTAACTTCCATTACAATATTCATGTATTATGTTTTGTTGCCTTGATGAAATTATAGAAATACAATAAAGAAATCAGATTTTTGGTGTCATTTTTATTTTGAGGATTCAAAAAAAAAAAAAAAAAAAACAGAATGGAATGTGCATAATAGGCCTCCTGTAATTTCAGACCTCCCCATGGAAATAAAATGCAGTCCTCTTCAAACCTTAATAACAATACAATTTCCCCTTATCTGGGCAACAGAGTGCAATAAAACGCCTACAGTTAAAACGCAGCCTGCAATTATAAAAATAAAACAGCAGCCTTTTGAAAAGGTAAGTGGGCTATATAAAACGAAAATAAGCCAGTTTAATTTCGATTTCAGTGCATTTCTGTGCATTATCCTCTTCTCTTTAGTTTTCTGCAAATGCCAAGTTAAGTAACCTTAGTCAGTGCAAATGAACAAAATGCAGAACAATCCTTTTCTCTTTTCCCCCTTATGGCGGCAACAGACACAAATGAATAGGCTACAATTGCAAACGAGTAATAAAACAGCCTGCAATTAAAAGGCAGCTTGCTTAAAAAATAAAACACAGTAGAGTAGCTTTTTGAAAATGTGAAGCATAAAATTAAAATAAGACAGTTTAAGTTCTATTTCTGTGCATTATCCTCTTCTCTTTAGTTTTCTGCAAATGCCAAGTAAGTCAGTGCAAGGGTACAACGCAGCAGCATCCTCTTCTCTTTTCCCCCTCTTATCTCAGCAACAGACACGCACAATACAAGCGCAGCAATCCTCGGACCTGAGCAATAAAACACAATAATATCCCTAAGTGTCATTCCAAATACTGACAAAAATCAGAAATCTCTTCACGCAGGACTGCAAGCTCTCATCTGTGAGGCGGGTGCGGTATTTGGACTAGTTCATGTTTGAGAATATCTGCTCGCACATGTATGTTGATCCAAAGATGGATAATACTCCAAATGCATATTTCTTCATGCACCTATAACTGTCAGGAAGAGCATTCCATGTTTCAAACACAAGTTTCTCAGGTGTTGAAAGGGTTTCAATTTCGCTCCAATTGTGGCTTTGGGCAGCATAGGCTTTCTGACGAGTGACGTCTTCAAGCGTGGAGAAGACTTTTGAATTTTGACACCCACAAATCTTTGTCAGCTATATCAGCCATTTCCATTTCAAGGTCAGCTTGATTTACTCCTGGGAATGTGTTCAACAAGGATGGGTCAATCTCCAGGGGTGTGACAGGGAAAGATAGTGTCATTTTTTTCCTTTCGGAACTCGCTAAATCTGCTCCCAAACGCAGCTTGCATATCAATGGTCGCACTTTGTAAACAATCTCTGTTGAGTGTGTGATTGTGATGGGCGTCTTTGAACTCTCTCAGGGAAGGGAAGTGAGAGAGCGTGCCTCGCTGTACATCTCTGGCGAATACAGTCAGCTTGTGCTCAAATGACAAAACAGCTTCCAGCATTTGCAGTGCAGTGTTTCCCTGCCCCTGGAGACTTTTACTGAGCATGTTTAGGTGACTTGTCATATCCACCATAAAGTGCAGTTTTTCCAGCCACTCGGTGTCTTCCAGTTGTGGGTAGTTCAGGTCTTTGCTTTTCAGGAATGTTTTCACGTGTTCTAAACAAGCAACAAAGCGACGCCAAACCTCACCCCTGGACAGCCAGCGGACTTTGTTGTGTAGCAAGAGATCAGAATATTCGCTGTCAACTTCATCTAGCAATTCACGAAACTGACGGTGGTTTAATGCTTTTGCAATTATCTTGTTCACGATCTGGATGACAAGGTTCATCACCTCCATACACTCCGGTGGGAATGTTTGTGCACACAGTGCTTCTTTGTGCAAGATGCAGTGAAATGCAAGCAGATTTCGATCCAACGCTTTCTGTAGTAAAGTCACAAACCCCTTTTGCGACCCTCTCATATTGGGTGCCCCATCTGTAGCCACTGAAATCAGGTGGTTGGTGTTTATTCCTTTGTCATTTAAACACTTCAGCACAGCCTCACATATGTCCTCCCCCCGTGTTTGGCCTTTCAGTGGTATTAATTCGATCATTTCTTCTTGCGGCCCATCAGAGTTCACGTACCTGCATAACAGCGCTGTCTGTTCGATATCGATCACATCACATGACTCATCACAGGCAATTGAGTATGCTGGAGCTGAATTAATGTCCTTGATTTGCCGATTGGTGATGTCGCCTGCCATTTTAATGGCCCTTTCCTTCACTGTCTTTGCGGAGAGAGGCATGTCTTTAATTTTCTGTATTATCTCGGTTTTGTTTTTGAAGTCTGAAAATAGGTGCTCTGATATTTTGATGAATGAATCCTTCATGTAATCGCCATCTGTGAACGGTTTTCCTCTCTTTATTATCTCTCGGGTTGCAACAAAACTTGCAGCATTAGTGGAGTTTGGAGATGCAATCCACTTCTTAAATCTATCTTTGCGCTCCTCTAATTTCTCCAGAAGTACTGCAATCGCACTTTTTCTCTCACTCCCAACTGGGTGGTCGGCTGCAAATTTAGCATGCCTTCCCTGGAAATGTCTTTCCAAATTACTCTTTTTGTTATTTGACAACTTCTCATTACAAAGCAAACATGCAGGCAATCCTTCCGCATTGGCAATGAAAGCAAATGATTCGGTCCATTCTTCCTTGAATCCTCTGTTCTCATCGGCTATCTTTCTTTTTTTCCCTTTGGGATCCATGGCCCATGACACACCCGCCGGTTTGTTTGCAACAGCCACCTGCCTGGCACCGCGCCGCGCTGAAACTTGTGTCACAGGCTAGGACGCAAATCTTCGTTGACAGAAATGTTGAAATTTAATATTTATTATACACATTTTTAAAGAATTGGAAAACGTTAAGAATGTTTGTCATGTTTGTCCTCCTACAGAAACCATATTAAAACAAAAAATATATCCCCCCCATCTTTTTCCATTTTCATACATTTTTGGCCAGGGATTATTGGTGCATCTCTTTATCACTCGTTTCCCATCATCTCTCCACTATTGCTATCTAATAAAAGCACGACCCAAAACTTATAACAGTTATTTTAAGTTTTAAGTTTACAAAAGAGTGGGTTGAACATGC
This sequence comes from Datnioides undecimradiatus, assembly GCA_008933995.1. Classification (NCBI taxonomy): domain Eukaryota; kingdom Metazoa; phylum Chordata; class Actinopteri; order Lobotiformes; family Datnioididae; genus Datnioides; species Datnioides undecimradiatus. Next base: position 7,318 of record WARS01002353.1, on the reverse strand, counting down.
CTTTACCTGACTGACCTGGATTGAAGTCCTCCTCTTTCAGTAAAGGACCAATGAGCTCCAGGTGAGTGTGGATGTACTGGTTGATGTGTGAGGCCCACTGCTCGCACTGGTGGAGCCGCCTGAGGAGCTGCACCGTTGACTCCAGCAGCACTGCAGAGAGGCTCCCTCGGGGAGAAGACTACTGGGCATGCCTCACATCTGGAGGTCACGCAGAGCCACCTGAGAGAAACACAGAGGCAAAATGTAACAGCGCTACAAAATAAAATGATTGCACGTGAGATTCAAGAGTGCCACGTGCCCTAACAAATAAGCTCCCATTGTATGTACAGTATATTGAGTACCTTCTCTCCAGGGTTACTGCTGTAGAACAACACACATGGGTACAGTTCAGAGGCCACCACACCTTCAAACGCCAGCTTTGGCTCCTGACAGAAAAACACAAACAAGCAAAGATTGCAGAAAAACTCAACGTACAGTAAGAGTAAACCCCCTGAATGCTGCCTGTGGATACATCACCCTCCGTGGTACAGGTTGCCACTATAGGCACGATACAGCCACATGTCAGTGGTGGTGTGATGGTTGTGATCTCTGACCAGCCAGCGTGAGATGCCAATACATGTGCCCTCATTGCCTCTGTTCTCTTTGGTGATGTAGAACTGAGGAGAGATGTTTGGTTTATATACGATTATTAAACACGTTCTCTCAGCGCATCTCAGAGGTGCGATGCGTAGATACCAGCCCTAACCTTCCAAATGAAACAGCCAGAAACAGCCATGGGAGAGGATGTTCCCACTCTCCAAAGAGCAGCAGATTATCTTGTGTGGGTCAAAGGAGAAATCCCTGATGGGAATACATTCATCATAGCTGCCAGGATTCTGCAAAACAAAAGTGTTTTCCATCACTGTTCATTGACTGAATAAATACATAAATAATATCCATGTTAACAGGTTTCAAACACCCTTTACATTTCAAACTTCCACACTTTTCTAGACTCCTCTGTAGGTTTTTCAGACAATATATGACATTTGAGCACAAATAACAGCATAACAGAATAAACATATTGCTTCTTTTCTTTCAAACTAATGTGGCTGCGGATGTCCAGATTTGGTACAGCTATAAGACACTTCGGGCAGAGCTGTGATGCACAGAGTGGCAGCTCTTTGTAGCACTGAGAGCTCACTCACAGACAAAACCTCCTGCCTTTCTTTCGAGGACACTGAGATGGCTGCATGATCCAAATGCCTTGAAAAACACTGTCTATATGATCAATTTATTTTTAGCAATATTGAATTTTATATGTAAAAAGGGTTAGGGTTAGGCGTTAACCCTAAGCGCTTTAACCAACACAATCAGACTCACAAGCAATTAGGAAATGTGGAAAATGCTCAAAAATACTGTAATATCCTTTAAAAATCATTATTATTTTAAACTCGTGCTCTTTGTAATTTGACACAAATTAAATTTGTTGTTATTTCTCTGTATTCTCACTCCACCCCCACCCCCACCACAGAGAACAGGCCCATCTGTTCTATCAAGTAGCCCTGCTGTTTGCAATTTCATTACTGCCAGGAGTTGCACTTCTTCCTCAGCGAGTCTCACGTTACTGAATTCATTCACAATTTTCAAGAAACAACAACACCTTTTCTGATTTTATTGTTATTTGGGAGCATTTCGATTTAACTGTGAACACGCTGAGATGTTTTAATGCAGTGAACACAAAGCTCGGGCTAGCTTGGGCTCACTTATACCAATAGGGTCGAATAGGGTGCAGGTTATAATGAATATGAAATCAAGACACCAGGATGAATATGGATGCTGGCTTCACATTCAGACATACTACTAATGTCATTTTAAACAAACAAAGTTTTGGTCCAAAGAGTAAAGCAGATGTATGAACACTCAGTGGGAAATGTCTGTCTATTGCATGGTCTTATATGTTCAGCTATTTGTCACAACTGATCTGCCGCTCAAAACAGCATGTGTTTTGCTCTGCTATTGGACAGATACGATATTTAAACTATCAATGCATGACACAGTGTGTGCACTCACATGCTTGAATGGCACCATTTGTTTCATCATCAGTTATGTTGGTGTTATTTTCAAACAGTTCTGGGAAGTCCATTAAACTCAAGGTCGTTGCTCTGGATTTCATATCTTAAGCTACATTAGGCTTTAACAAGGGATTAACAAAGGTAGTTTGATGATTCATTGTGGGCATAAAAGCCGAACTGAACAGCAGAGCATAACTGAGGGATAAAATAAAATAAAATGTGACAGTATTTAACAATTTGGCAAATTTCACTCCATATGTGAACATTTCAAAATGCAGCTGTGGGCTTGTTTTTGTTTTCTGTTTTTTGTGTACTTTTCCTTTTCTCCTCAACCACCAGAGCGGACACAAATGTTTGTCACCACTCAGTTGCTAGAAATGGGATTCTCTATGAAACATATCTACTGGGCCATGGAGGCAGCAGGTACTGCTTTGTGGAGTGTGTCTGATATCGCTTCATGTGCTCTCTCTTTGAAACATCTGTCCTTCACCTTGTGCTGCAGCCATTTTCTGTATAACTGACAGAAAAACTAGTTTAAAGATTAATATAATGCTGTGTCTAAAGTCTTATCACAAAGTGTAAGTTGTTATTTTCCATGTTTCAATGCACAAATAACAACTACCAACTACTTGTCTCATATATATATATATGTTATTAATAGCAAGGTGTTGAATAAGCACGTTTATTTGCTGTTTTTCTGCCTTAAAACAGTTTGTGTGTCAGAGACTGGACCTCCTGGAGCATTCATTTCTTAGGTTTTCAAACTTTTAATCTCTTCATATTGAAAAAAGACAAATCATCTAAACAGTTTTAACAATTCCTACAAACTTCTCCCTGTGCAAAAAGTTGTGCACAGAATATATCGGCTGGTAAGAGTGAACAAATCCTGATTTTTTGCTCACGCATGGCACAGATTATGTATGTGTTATTGACAAGTAAACAAGTATGTAGACACATTTACACACTCCACCAATCTATGTTGTAATATTTTCAACATCACCTATTCTAATCACACAAAACTCCCCATATTATTCAAATTTTAGGCCCTCCCTCACTTACAATCGCTCTGTATCATCAGAGCAGACATGCTAGATGTCACCCCATGCCACGCACAGAAGCATGAATCATCTGGTGGCGATGTCCGACATGAACTAGCGATGCAGCGCTCCATGATCCGTCCTTTCGTTTTGAACTCTGACAGTTCAACTTCCCGGTGGTCCCTTCCAGATGTAGCGGGTGACCTGGACTCGCAAACCATTGAGGTGTTGGCCAGCTGGATGCTCGAGCACCCCGACTGAGGATCAGCAGGCAGCTGACGCATCCAGACCAGAAGGCGTTCCTGACACCCCGTATCCAGATGGGCCAGAGACTGTGCAATGTCCTGAACATCCCACCAGTCAACCCAGTTAAAGGTGGGGGCTTGAGGAACGTATTCACATTTGTCAGTTTGTCCTGGCGTTGCTCTACATACAACCAAACAAACAATGTTTGTGATTTTGTTTAAAGTCTGTTGCCAGGACTTGACTGGATAGAGAGGGAGAACTTCTTGGACGTCCACCTCACCAGGAACAGACCTCCTCCAGCACGGCGGCAACGCTCAGGCCCAAATCAGAGGACCTCTTTCCGATGGGCAGGTCAGGAATAAAATGTGCACATTGAAGCTGCGTTGGATCCTGCTTGTTTGGCAAGCAGCAGGAAAAACACATGCTTTAGCTTCAATTATCAGCTTGAATTATTATAATTAATATGTCCTCTAACCCGCAATCAAAGCATTGTGTGAAATCTTTTTGTGTTTCCACATTCATTATTCATTTTACTGGGCATTTTTTCATTTGAAGCAAATGTCGTCTTTTCAGACTTGCCATCGCCCAACCCTCTCCCGCAGCTGTACCAGCAGCACACATCTGTCAGCAACTGGCCAGAGCAGGTAGAGTTTCATCCTTACTCCGTGGAGGAGGAGTCAGAGTTGGGCTACATAGACGATCCCTACCACCCTCCCTATCTGGCTGCAAACCTGAACGACGCCAGCTCTAAATATGAGAGGTAATACACAGATGATACAGAAAAGGACAGATGCATGCAACACGCAGCAGCCAATAACGGTTCCTGTACAGTGATGTTTGTTTTCATGCTTTCATAAAACCCACTGATGCTGCCTGTTGTTTATCCCTGCCATCCTCCTTTGCTTCAGGATTAGAAGTCTGACATCCGATTTGATTGGCCAGTTGGACAGCACTTCCGATGGTAGGGACGATCACTCTGAAATGACATTTAAAAAGATGATTTCACCTTTTTAATCATTCTACAGTGAATTGTTTAAAATGAACACTGCTTCTGTTTGGTCAGATGATTGGGAAATAAGCCACCATGACAAGTGTGACACAGACAAGCTGACGGGACTGGAGGACTTTGGGCTTTTGCTGAGACCGCTGGGACTCACTGAGAAGAAGCCGGTGCCAGATCCCATTGCCTTCACTGAGCCGGATCCCCTCAGTGCCCTGGTTTACAGCTCAGTTGACCCTACGAGAGCAGTACCTCCTAAAGGTATTGCCATTTGTTTTTAGCTTAGCTTTTGTATAAATCGACCATCGACCATCTCATTTGCAGAATGCATTTGTTTTTTCAAAAGCATCTAAAAACACCTTTGCACCAGTCGACACCATTGTTTTACAGTTTTTAAGACACTGTCCAGTCACTTTTTATGCAGATCTACCTGACATATCTCTACGACAGCGTGATACAAAAGCAACCACCCACGACCATAATTAAAACGCTGCTAACCACACACCTCTGAATATTCAGTGTCAACATACAGGGCATTAGGTTGCAGTCACTCAGTAGCTCACTGTCCCCTCGTTCATGTTGCAATGAATGTTTCTGTAACTTTTTCTCCCATGAACAATTGAGCCCACTTGTTGTAACACACACCCACATTCCCTCTGTGCTCGCTGGCAGCAGGAGAATCCGAACCAGGGTCAAACTTACCGCAGCACAATGACTCATCACTCATTTATCACCGCCTGACAGCTGAAGCATGCACACAGCACTCCCAGTTGTCCCACTGGATCCAGTATTTTGACTTTTTTTGCAAACCCGCACCAGATGGATAGCGTGCCATGCTTTAAGAGTGTGAGTTTAACAAGATTTACCAATTACTTTTGATATGTGTTTGCCTCATTAGGGAATGCCCTTGTTGAGCAGAAGACCTCTCTGAGCCTAGGACAGCAGGCGGTATCACTGAGGGACTCCCATGACAGACTAAAAGCGCTAAGGAGAGTCACCTCCACAGCCCAGATTCTGTTAGCTTACAGCATGGTGATGAGAGCACTGTCTCAGACTGCCTCCAGGTACGCTTGTTCAGAATAAAGCTTCACTGATTTATAGATTTTTTGAACAAATTCATTTTGTGTTCATCAGTTTTCTGTTATCTTCCTCTCCAGTGCATCATTGAGCAGCCAGTCTAATGGACTTGAGTCCCTGGGACTGGCAGATATCCATATCCTGGTGCGTTTAATGACACTAGCAGCAGGGGGCAGAGCTCACACCTGTGTGGACCGACAGCCAGGTGTGAAGGGGCTGACGACAGAGCGCAACAACTCCACCTGCCTCAGCTTCCTTTCCTCAGCCATCGGCAGTGTGGTGTCCCACAGCCCTGCCGCGTACAGACAGCTGGTGGAGATATGCACTCAGGTCTGTGTCCTTCAGTCCGTCCACTAATTATAAAGGCCATATGCGCTGCAAGGCCTGGACCATGTAATTTAAACATCTATTTCACAATATCAGTTCTGTTTCACAGAGGCTCACATTTGTCTCTGATAACAATAAATGTGTGAGCTTGCTGGCTAAACCACCTAAGCTGCATTGTTTTAACTGGGCCTCAATGCTCAACTGTGATGCTAATTGGAGAGGTTCTCATTAAATAGGAAGCCTTTTAATTCCTGGTAAGTAATGCCTACCAGCATGTCCTGCCTCCTGCACACTTTTGTTGATCAAACAGTCAGAAAATAACCAGGAAAATGCATTGTTTTTATAAGTTTAAGAACAAAATGTAACTGCTAGAAAGTATGGATGAAAGTCTGAAGTCTGAATCATTTTTAATGTGGTATGCCTGTAGGATCTAACAATGGCAGCAGCTACTAGGGAACATCGGGGCCATCAGTGACCCACAGCAGAGAGGATGTCTGAACTCCAGCCTAACGGCGCAGGCAGCTCAGCAACAGAAGGACTATGTCGAACAGACGCCCTCTATGTTCCTGGTCACACAGAGTTTGGTGTCCCTGCTCACTGAGAAGGGGGTTCACTGTTCCACCCCAGACAGACCTGAACACGAGGCCAATGGTGAGAGGACGTAGTAGTTAGGGGAGGTTATTTATTAGTGTTTGAATGTAATATTGTTATTCACAGTCACTCTCCTCTGCCTGTGGGTCTTTGTGACCTAGACTCGGGAACACAGTCTTCGTCGTCCTTGCCTCCTTCCCCGTTACCCCACCTGAGTGCCAGAGAGGGCCCCCTGGAGCTGGCCAATGCGTTGGCAGCGTGTGTGCTGTCTGCCAGGCTGACCAGTAAACATCGCCAGTGGGCAGCACAGCAGCTGGTGCAGGCCTTGGCTACCACAGGAAGGGATGGTCCTAATTGGCCCCAAACATACAGCGACTTGGCCAGTGACTTGCACAAATGTCATCTCAAGAGGCTCGAAGGACATTACAACAAGGTGAAGGACTCACATTGTAATCTGCAACGGCAGTTATGTTTATCCTTGTTGCTGTAACCTAAAAGACCAGTGTTTCCTTTCCTTCTCACAACAGGATGAGATGTTATTTGGTTTGTATTCACTAAAAGTTCATCTTAGAAACCCAGATTTTTTAGTCCAGGGCCATCAATTACCCACGTAAACAATGTGCATATGTGCATATTCTTGAGTGACAGCTCAAACACCCAATCAGCAACTCTGGGCACTCCCTGTCCACTACCTACATTTTCTGGGTTCTCACAAGAAGCAGTGTAACCTCAAAACTGTTAATGAGGACAAATGTCAGATCAGTGACGCCAAAGCAGAAAAAACTAAACAAAAGGACACGATATCAAAAACACCAGCAGTTCACAAATAACTTGTTTGCAAGTGAAATGACATTTTTTTCTTCAGTGAATTGCATTCTCTCTCAAATTTTTGTATACCATAAAAGAAGTTTTATTGTATCCTTACATTTCTACTTCAAATCAGTAATCCAGCAATGTACTTTTATACAAAGCTCTATTTATTAATGTTA